>ALYI01003402.1:0-164315 GCA_001969225.1 Ceriporiopsis andreanae CBS 279.92
CATTTCAACTGTACCTTCGTGCAAGTGGCTGTGTTCGGCAAAGGCAGTTACGATTTGCCTGGATCTAGGTGTGCTGTTCTTTCCGGTTAATGTCTGGAGTCATTGTACGATGGCAGGGACTGATGCTCGATCAATGCACATGCTTACCTTGCCAACAGAGGATGTTCTATATAGACGACTCTGCTTGCGTTTACGTTCAGCGGACGCTAGCCTGGTGCTGGTACGGCTGAGGACCAGAACGACATCGCTGGCGGAGGACTACGTACGAATATGGCATGGCAGCCAAGTCAGGGCACATCGTACACGCAAGTTTCCTGGGGCAGGCTTCGCAACCTTTACAAGCACACGCTAGCGGTCGTGACGCGTAAGGATGCCAGATAATTTCGTTCGGTTGACCATGGCGTTGATTATGCAGTGCTCTGGTATCACGAATTCTTCGTTGTCGATCTGATTGTCGGCTGCTCCGTCATCGAACCCGTCATTGCGTCACACAGGCGGACACCGTCTATACTCGATGGATGTCAGGAGCAGCTGAGACTCTAACCAGTATCAAGCCTGCTCGTCGCTTGCCGATATGCTGCGTATAAGTATGCCGGACTCGGTTGTTCCCCTGGGTCTCGCGCAACGTCCCGGAACGCCCACGTAGTACGAACACAGTAAATAGACGGTTGCCGAATCTAAGGTTCTTCAGACTCACATTCCCAATTCCCTCTCCAGAACTTCACCAACACGGGCAGACTGTACCCATTTCTTGCCGCTTCCACTCACATTTCACCCAATCATGCCTTGACCCGAGCTCTACGGAAGTCGCTCTCTTCTCCTTCCTCGACTATGTACAGTCGTCGATTTGCCTCCTACTTGTACCTTCGAACCCCGATGGAACGTCTACTACAACCCACGCTATGACCCCAAGAACTTCCTCGAGGGGGTCCGTTATCCGTGAACCCGTCTACACGGCTGCGTCAGATGCTCGCGGGGCCAGGCATCGTGGTAAGTTCTGACTGACTGTGATCAGCGTTTGCGTCGCTCATCCTGACGCAAGGGTTGCACCTACCATTCGCGATAGTATCAGCGCACGTTGTGCTCTCCTGGCTTTCATCAGAGGTTGATCGTCTCTTGTCACGTCAGGGATGATGTGAGCTAACTAAACCATCAGGGACGCCGCGATCACTGCATTCCACGTAGATAAGCCCGATCTCGCCATGGCCACCATGAACGACTTCGTCAAGGCAGGCACCCTGCACGCGTGCTCGACCCGACGGTCTCAGCAATCGCTGGCGCCGGCGCCGGGCCCGCGATGGTCGCTCGTACCGTAACGGGGTAATTGTTTTGAAAACTCGGCGTCTACTTGGTGTGAACGCTGCTCAAATTACAGGTGAGTCCGAGTGAAGACACCGGTCTGCTGCTAGTGTCGTGTCTGGTCCTCCCGTGTATCTTGCGTCCTAGTCCGTGGAACTGATCCGCGGTTTTATCGCTTTGCCGCCTTTGCTTCAAAGTCTGCTTAGATGTGATGTCCTTGTCGAATCGTTTGAAAAGACGCGATAGTGCCGAGTGATTGTCGAGCACTCGCTGGCCCTCCGCTAAATAATGTGTGGCTGGGGTTTCTGGCAAAGGAGGGAATATATTGGCGTAAGAAGCTTCTTCGACGGCAGAATCCTCGTCAACGTCAGAACCCTCTTCAGCGGCAGGCTTATCTTCAGCGTCGGACTTTATTTCGACGTCAGACTCCTCGTCGGTGTCGGGCTCCTCTTCGATGTCTTCGTACGGCTCGACATCGACCTCGTAGGGCTTGAGTGTGAAGGGATCTACCGATTCATAGTGCTGGTGCAAGAGCCTCCAGAGAGAGAGAACGAAATTCTCGAGATGCGATCGCTCGTTTCCGCGGCGGCGAAAGGGGATCTGGGGATCACCAAGTTCGATGGCCCGCAACTTCCCGCCGTTTCCGACTGTATATCTGCCGCTCGTCATGGTCCCCAAGAATAAACGGTCCATGAGGGAGGCGAGATTTTCATTAGCGGCATTCGCGTCGATCGTAGCCTGCGTCGGAGCACCGGGATTCCGATGTCGACAAACGAGCGGGGTATAGTCGTGTTCGTGAAAGCGAATGGCCATCCATGAAACGACGTAGACGAACGATTCCAGATCATCTGACAGTGTATTGGGCTTCAGTGGAAATTCGAGGAGATGCGCGGACATGAACACCCAAGTCCCCTGGCAAGCACATGCACGATGAATGAGTCCGCCTTCAATAATAAATATACAAAATGTACTGACCAAACGTCCCTGCCCACTAGGTAGGTATGATATATCTTCCTTGAACTGAGACATGTCCCAGTCGTTCAAAAAGCCTCGTGGAGCATCTACAGGCGAGTCAATGTCGATGAGGATATTGTTGATGCTGATATCGCGGTGGAGAACCTTCGCCTTTTCCCAGGCATCCTTATGTCCTGAGGAGCTTCACATCAACACGATGCTCTGAAGACAGCGGGGAGTCGGGACATACCTTTCAAGGCGCGGCCAACAACCGTTATCATTTCACACGAATTTTGGTAGGTCTCGAGAGGACGACCGACCTGTGCAACGACAACGCGATAATGGATCCTCTGGCGGTGTAGCTTGTTCATCATGAACTCTTGTGTACGCGTCGTCTGCGCCGCTGGCCCACCAACGTCTCCGCCGGCAATAGCCGTTGCAACGTTCCCGACGTCCGCTTCTTTGAGTCGAGCGTAAACATCGAGTTCAGGACGAGTGATATCTGAGTCTGGCCGCCAATAGTCCTTCAAAAAGACGAGTCGCATTTTATCCACGTCAAACCCAACGTACCCCCAGGTGCCGCGACCAGTGGGCGAGTGAGTACCGGCCTGGTGTTTCCCGATGAGCAGATTCCTCGTTGTCCCTGTATGACCTTCCGTGTCGTACGAGCGATCATAAACGAAGGGGCAGGAAACGACGTAACAAGGATATTGATCCCTGTCATTGAGCATGTTCTCGACAAGTAACTTAGCCCAAGGATTGGTGAGGGTCCTGCGATACTCCTCGAGTAATCGTATATGTGTCGCTGTGGCAGGTTGGACGGTGGGATCGTGACCTCGTTCCTCCGGTGATTCGAGGCTGGTCAGGCGAGCGACAAGGTTGAATATCTGCCGCCAATCGTCTCGAAGAGTCATAGACTCGGTAATGACGACGCCCGCGCGATCCCAGCGCATCATGCGTGCATGCGTACGAGTCATCGACAGAATGAATACGCAGGTCCGGTGGTGGCGTGCGTACATCTCCGATACATACAGCGCCAGTTGGGAGAGGGAACGTCTGCCACGACGGGTATCTCGAAAGAGAGCTTCGCTCTCGTCATAGTTAAACGATGAATATGGATCCTTGATCGCAATTTCCACGAGAAGATCGACCTGGTTGAGCGCTATTCCAGACGTTTGCATGCTGTTGTTTTGCGATGCATCAGAAGCCCAAATGGCCTCCACGGCTGTAGCTGTGTCGTGAGTGATACTAAGCTTCCTGAAGTTCCCATACAGAAAACAACGAATACTTGCATATGAGGCTCGTTCGGCGAAAGTTCTCGACCATGTTGAATGTTTTGTGCTGATGCCAAACCATCAGCCCGGGCACATAAGAGTCAACCCCCGCGCAGGCCAAGACGTACCAAAACAGCCTGTATTTGCTCCTCTGTCAGATATTGCAGTTCAGGCGAACCTCCCAAATCTTCCAATTGATTCTCGGTCAGATCGTGGCCGTGTTGGAGGAACGCGCCTTCGAAAGCTGATGGCGTGACCTCTGCGAACAGGTTGTGCAACTCCGTACGCATATCGTCGCTTCTTGTTATGTCCACAACGCTTTCTAGGGGAAACGATTGGTATGTAAGGAGTTGTTGGTCGATATGCAAGGTCTCGAGTCGCGCTGCTGTGCTTGCTGCTGTGCCAGATTGGACAAGTAAAAGCTTGCACAAGAAAGCGAATAGCAACAATCGGCAGGAGGGTGGGGTGTATCGACAAGTGCACTGGTAGGATGGCCGTACGAGTCACATATGTTGGGTGGTGTCGGTGTCAGACTTGAGTATCTTGGATGGTGGCGGAAGACTGGGAAGACACTGAGGCGCTCGTCGGACCTTTGATAGGATGAATGACGCACAACCTCAGTTCTCAACTTTCGATCGTCAAGTACGAAGCTTGCAATATGGTTACATGATCTAGTTAGCCCGATAGTGCCGAGTCGGTGTGACGGAGAAACGGTATGAATATTTTGCGGTATATAAAGGTTTGAATCTAGATGAGGAGCGAACACTTGGTAGTACTAGGTCTATGAGATATAATGGCACCAGCGAAAATGTTGAAGACAGCCCGGGCACAATAGGCAACACGTCAGGCAAAATTCAAAATGAATAGCAGCAGAGCATGGATGACAAAAGTACTCGCGATGAGAAGCAAGACATAGATAGCGTGAACTTGAAAGCTGGAAAACTTGACAAAAAACTTGACTGTCGTTGGTGTCGTGATCGTGTCGGTCGTGGCCATACCAGTCGTTCGTATGGTCATTGTCATAGTGGGACGTTCTCCTTATCCTGCTTGGCGAAGAATTCGCCACCCTTCATCATGCTTTTCCCGATTGTGCCACCGTCGACGTCGAAGCTGAGGTCCTCGATTGCGTCCCAACGTTCCTCCATGAGGCTCGGCTCTGATGGAATGGGCGCGCACCCACGCACCGGCGACTCCGCCTCGACGAGTGGGGCCATCACAACGGGCGCGGCAAGCTCGAGTGAGCTCACGCGATTGCGCTGGCGCTCCGCGAATACGGCCGCCGCGCCGCCCGGCGTGGGCAGCGGCGGGTGCAGCTTCGTCGGTGGCATGGGCAGCCCGCTGCCTATGCTTATACCTAGTCCGATCGAGTCGAACTTCTTCACGAACGCAGCGAGCGCCTGACGCTCGCCCTCCATCTTGGTGCGCAGCTTGCGCTCCTTCTCGAGCTGCCGCACAAGCTCGTCCGCCCACTCGGCCTTCTCTGCGCGCAGTTTCGCCTCACGTTCGAGCTTTGCGGCCCACTCGCGCTCGACGTCTTCCTTCACTTTACGCAGTGGTTCACCGAGGTTGTCCTCGTACCCCTTCACAACGATCTCCAGCTCGCGGATCGTCTTTGCTTGCTCGGAGAGGAGCTTGTCCTTCTCGCTATCGGGAGCATCTGGAGGTAGGACAGGTCGTGCGAGCAGCGCAGCTTCCAGTGCGAGAATCTGTGTGCTCTGCGATTCGATCTCATGTCGGGCGGCAAGTAGCTCCTGTTGAAGCTAGGGCGAGCATTAAGATCAAAGGGCATGCGCTGGTGACAGAAACATACCTGATATGGTGTCATGTCAAAGTCGACCTTCATGGGACTTACAGGCCGAGACTTGTCATCGTCGACCGTTTGGCTCGTTAGAATGAGCTTGGTCAATTGTCGAATACGCGCATTGAGATCGCGCACAGCCTTTGACTCGTCCAGTTGCTATGGTCTGTTAGTGACTCGCCATAGATGTTCTTCCCGAGACGCTCACCTCTCTCGCAGACAGCCTACGGCCCTTTGTAGGTGCCTCAGCCTCGCGCTCCCGCTCAGACAACCGCTGCTTGAGATCCTCGATCTCCTTTCTGTAGCGATCCAGGAGCGCGTCGGTATCGATGATCTCCTTCTTCTGCGCGTGGAGCTGCACGCGTTTGATACGCTGCGCGAACGAAAGTGTGCTCGTGCTCTCGGCGATCGCGTCTTTGCTCGGGTTAATCGTACAGATCACAGAGATGCGCGCGTCTCCCGAGAGTGACGGCTGCAGCATACGCGTCAGCTTCGAGTTTCGGAACGGGACATGATCGCTGCCTCAAGTTAGCTTCTTCGCATAGCCCCCAAAAAACAAAAGGAACGCACGTCTTGCCCTTCGCAGAGTTCTCGCCGAGGGTGCCAATGACACTGCCGAGGGTTAAGAGACTAGTGTTGATGTACTTCCCCTCACGCGTGCGTTCCTTGTCGGAAGTCGCTTTCTCGGAACCCGCAAGGTCGATTAAACTGAGGACGGATGTTTGTACGCTCTTGCCTGCCTTTGCTTGTAGACGCGCCCCACCTGGCGTTGGTGGTCGGAAGCCCGGAGTATGCCTCCCACTGGGAGTACCTTCTCTGTCGTCGCCGCTTCCGCGCTCCCTGCTCTCGATGACGACGCGGAACACGCTATGACTGCGACTACTCCGCTCGTTCCAATCTGTGCTCGCAGTCCGACGATTGCGCTCACCGCGCTCGAGCACCTCCCTAACACTCGTGATGCCCGTCACGACCTCCTCGCGCAGCGGCGTTAGTACCACATCCGCGCCGGACCCGTGGAGTTGCACCGGCTGTGCGCTGCTCGTCGATGGCGCCGCAAGCAGATCGTGAATCGCCTCGTTGTAGATCTCGAGGTACGAGCATCGCAGCAGATACTCGCGTGTTGGCGTTCGCTTGATGTATGCGAATACGTCCTTCATCGCACGGGGGATAATGCCCGGTTGGTCTTCGTCGCCCGTCTGCCGAGCATCAGTATTTCAGCTTTGGCGCGCGGACGAGTGGCGTGGGTGGCTCACCAAAGTGAAGGTCTTTCCGCTAGCTGTCTGCCCATACGCAAAAATGACCGCGTTGAAACCGTCCATAGCTGCGCAAACGTGGCTTCGGGCGACCGCGTTGTACACGGGTTTATTCTCCGAGCCGGTTAGGATCTCGTCGAACTTGAAATCCTGCGAAGCCTTGCCACACTGCGGATCGAGCTTGATGTTCTTGCGGTCATGTTGCCATACCGTTTGCGCATCTGTCGGTCGAATTCTACGCGTGTGTTACGCTTGGACGCGACGTGCTATTGCTTCCGTGCTCACCTGATCGAGACCAGCACTTTATCCTCCTGGCCGTAGCCCCTCAGCAACTCTTCATCTATCTCGCCGGATATGTCGCCTGCTTCTACAGTCTCAAAGTCTACGAGAGCTTCTTCCGGGTCTATCCTGCTGACATCCATCTCACTGACCGTACTGGGAGCCGGACTTGGGGCCCCCCTGCGCGGAGTGGTTGGTGTCTTCGGTCTCGAATGTAGACCATCGGATGGGTGCTTTTTCGGAGACCCTGGGATCCTCGGTCGTGAATTCGATCGCGACCGAGACTCCGTTGAGAGTGCCGCTTTATATCGTTTGGTCGCATCCAGTGCGCTCGGCGCCGCCAACACAGGCACGCGTGTGAAGTCCTCGCTAGAGGATGCCGCAGAGAGCGGTTGTCGTCGGGGGGTAAACGGAATAGACCTGGCTATCCTGCTTGTCGTTGGTGTGGGTGGTATTAATGTCATATTGTCTGGAGTGTGTTTGAGGACGTTAGAGACGTTGAGGTCGATGTTTCGGTTTAAGCGCCTACATGTGCAACCGTGTGAAATGGGAAGTCACATGATCGTGTCCAGAGGTTACGACGGCTTTCCCGTCTCCGGATCTGCTTCATCCAACCACGACAGGTGTCAAGGCCGCAATGCTCGTCACGCACAGTTGCTCCTGCAATCTTCTTTGCGAGCGGACCAAGTTCTGAGCCTTCTACCTTCTCAAACTGTTCTAGCAGTGAAGTCAGCACTCAAGACGTGCAACGACACACAGCGCACCTTCAAGGGCCCTTGCCGGTTGGGCTTTCCGACGACGCACGAACCGAAGTGGCTTTCAAGCGGTAGCAAAGGGAATGCAGAGGAATTCTGTATTACAGCACTTAGGGCGGGGTTGAAATATGTCGGGAGGGTAGGGCAACTCGCTCGGCAACGCAAGCACATACTTTCGCCCGCAGCGTCTCCCTTACATGTGAGCGACGACCGGCAGCAAAGTCAGAGGATACCCACTGGCATTGTGGAGCCGAGGCACTTCGGTGTCTACGGTTTGAGGTTTATACAGGTTGCCGTTGAGCTCTGTTGTCCTTTGGTGCAATTGCGGCTCGCCCGACGCCGACGTTGTCAGCGAAACTGAACTCAGACTACTCTTTCAGCTGTCGTGGTTGGTAATTTTTTGAACATCTCCGCTCTTCGCGAGTGTTGCAATAGCTTAGAGCTGTTTTGACGGAGGTAAGTACGTCTCAAAATTCGTTCACACTCTATGTGACCCTGAAACTCGCTTCGCAGGATATCTCGGGGTCGCCAGCGCGCTTTGTATGCTGCGTATACGTAGCTCTGAAATATTCATGTTATCTGATCCTATCCTTCTATGCGACTTGTGTGTCTCTGAACAAAGGATAGGATGTAACCGTTCACTTCGTGCGGACGTTCGAGGACTGGCGAGTGGCCGCAACCCTCCAATAGCCTCAGTTCGAACGGCCCCAGCCATTTCTTCGCCTCCGCCACAAGCCCATCTGCCCGTGCATGACGGTCGTGCGTTCCCTGGATAATCATCACCTTCTTGCTCTTGATCTCCTTCTCCCATCGCTCCGAGGTTTGCGTCCTGGTGATCAGATGTATGCGGACAGTCGGCGGCATTGAGGCGAAGCCTCCCATATACATTAGCTGCTCTCGGTACGTCATGACCTTGTTGACATTCTCCACGATAGACTCGACGTATTTCGGTGCGACGAGCGCGACGACGTCAGCGTCAGTGGAGAGCGTCTCAGGGATGAGGTTCATCAGATGGGGATGGATGTAATTATTGTGCAGGAGACGAGTGAGCAGGACCCCACCGCAGTAGATGATGTTGCCGATATAGTCCGCGCCGAATTCTTCTATGACGTCCACGATATTGATTCCTACAACAGCTCTATTCAGTGTCATTTCGCTGTAGGCCACATACTCACCTCCTAAACTCCTGATCACCGGCTTTTCGTGAGTCCGCGCTTTGCATGTTCCCACCGACTATCGACTCACCATGCCAGTACATTTGGTCTCGTCAGCCCGAACCCCTCGCACACCGCCTTGAAATCCTCCGCGTGTCGCACTGACTGGTACGACGCGGCGTCCATAGGCATCCCACTACGCCCATGACCACGCATGTCATATCGCACGAGATACAGGTTCTGGTACAGACGTGGGTCTTCGAATTGTGCGTCGAAGGCGACTCCACAGAGGCCGAGTCCGTGTATGAAGACGACCGCCTGATTCGCAGGGTCGCCAGCAGCCTCAGCAAAGATCTTCGCGCCGTCCGCGGACTCGAGGATTCTGCTGACGATGGCGACCATTCTCGAGAACGGTGTCGGCGACTGGGAGGACTGGGGATGGTTTGTGGGGGGGGATGCGCGTGCTTTGTTTTATATCGCTGATTACGAGCGCGTGCATAGCTCCCGCCAAGGAGAGCCTTTGCCTAGTACCTCTAGGCCTGATCACCGGCACTACGGACGCGTTTTTATCACCCCTAGAGCGAATACGCGGCCGTGCACGGTCGTCAATTCTGCGCCGAGGAGACGACACATCACGGCACGGGCATTATGTGGGTCCAACCCACTCGTTAGCGACAACACAGCTCTACAACACAGCTTGCGACCGGTACCAGCTGGACGAACGGCAGTCTCGTAACCAGTTATCAACGTCGCGCACAACGGATGTCGGGAAGACGCGAGCTGCAAAGTCTCCGCTTGAACCTTACAATGTATTGCAGTGTGTCGCGCGAGTTTCACGGGTACTTCAGGGGCGGGAATCTATCCGTCCGTGTTTCATGGTAAGCACTCAGTTTACCGATGGCCCTTGGAATGCTCGAGATGATGCTGACCAAACATGCGTAGGTCGTATGCGATAGTTAGTATCTGTCCCCCTAAGGGTCATGTTGAGCCTCCGCCCTGCCGTCAACGTTACCAGGGTGCCGCATCGGCACTTCGCTGATTGCATAGACCAACCCGACAAATGTTGCAGTTTTTGACTCATTCCTTCGCGCCGCCTCACCCCATCCATCCTATCTGCATTAATCCGCCCTTTCTTCACCGTGCCACACTTCCCATCAAAACCGACCGTATTGGGAACGAAAATGATGGCACGACAAAAGTCTACTCAACGCATCACGATGCTCCGCTATACAGCTGAAAAGTTACCCCACTGTGTCAACGAGTACGGTGTTACTCGTTGTCATGATATTTTTGTGAATATCGTCGACGCGGTTGAGATAGAAGGCCGCCACGGAGCGCGGATGTAACAAGGATAGAGACGCCCATATGAGGTGCCTCATCGCTGTATTAGGAGCCAGGAATTGATGGCACCGCAAAAGTCTGTTCAGCGCGCCACAATGCCTCCCACTCAGCTAAAAAAGTACGAAGATTGCGTAAATGAGCCTTTTGCTTTTTATTATTGAAATATTTCTGTGGATCTCCTTGGCGTGGTTGGGATAGAAGACCGCCACATAGCGCAGATGTAACAAGCACTGGCGCCATAATAGGCGCCTGATAGCTGTATTGAGCCAAAAATTGATCGCACTGTAAAGGTCTGTTCAACGCACTACTATGCATTGTCACACTACTGAAAAAGTACGCATCTTGTGTAAATGAGCCTTGTGCTACTCGCTGTGCAAACAATTTTGTGGATTTCACGGCGATGTCAGAGATAGAAGGCCGCCACACAGCGCAGATGTAATAAGGACTGAGACGCCCTAAGAGGCGCCTGACTGCTGTTTTGGGAGCCAGAAATTGATGGCGTCGCAAAGGTCTATTCAACGCACCGCGGCACCTCGCCACAGGACTAAAAAAGTATGAATGGTGTGTAAAGATGTTCTGTTCTACTCACTGCTAAAAAGTATCGTAAATATCGTTGGTGTGGTTGAGATAGAGGGCCGCCACATAGCGCAGATGTAACAAGGATAGAGACGCCCTGTAGCTGTATTGGGAACAGAAATTGATGGCACCACAAAAGTCTTTCCAACGCACCACGATGCGTTGCCACACAACTGATAAAGTACGCAGAGTGTATCATCTGGTCCTGTGCTACTCACTGTGACAGCAGTTTCATGAACTCCATGGAGGTGTCAGAGCGCAGATGTGACAACGACCGAGGCGCCCTGAGAGGCGCCAGCTTGCTGGAAAGACACCGGCGAGAGCAGGAAGTTCGAGGAAGTCCCGTGTGGTATTCCTAGGCTCCTGACAAGCATTATGATACTATGCCGGAGTACGACCACCGGCATCCGCGGAGAGTGACGCGTCGTGTACGGTGCGTCGACGGAGAGGTAACACATTTGGACAAGATCGACACGACAAATGTGTGGAAGGGAAATGATACATATTTTGCTCACCTTGTTCAGCGCCGTATGGGCACAGATTGTCCCAAAGGTCTGGAACATTGCTGATGAATGACCGCACGCGTGATGCGTAGTAGTACCGTACCTGGGCATATGCGGCATGCGCATCGATCATTGCGCTCTGGGGAGGTCTCGAAACGCATGTGCCGCCCGGTATCCCTTTCGCTGTGTGATCTGCATGAGGTGCATTCCCCTAATTGTCTTCCGAATGAACACTCACCGCCTACGGATCGATCGCCCTCGGACACAGTAACCCAGTTTTCTGCCAGAAGTCGTCGCGGAAGAAACGCTATTGTCGCCGTGCTGCAAAAATCGCGGCGACGGGCTGAAAGAAAGAAAATACGATGCCACGCGTTCGCTAGAGCGCGGTACGCGATTGGCTGAAAAAATCGAGCTTTGTCGCGTTGCAGATTGGACAATTGGTGCTGCCAAGCCCCGCACGTTCCGCAGAGACATCCTCGTACACCTACGCCCATTCCGCGCAACGCGCAATGTATACATACATCTCGCGAGCGAGGCTCCGGGGCACGAGGCGCGTCGCCCGCTCTGCAGCCGCACCTACAGGCGCTCCGGCACCGAAATGCGTCGCTTGTCCGCTCAGTGGTCGCACGACACGCTGCGCGTGCCGAGTCACAGGACACGCGGGTGAGGTCACAGGCTTAAGAGCTCGCACCGATGAGAGGGGACCCGCCCAGATACGCCACAGGCTGCTTTCTAGATGGAAGCTCGTATACAACGAGGACGTCACTGGCCCAGGAGTGGCTGCAGGCTGCGGCGCGTGCACCCGGCCAGGAAGAGTGGGAGGATTCAGACCGGTACGTACGTATGCTTGGGCGGCGGTCGTAAGTGGTGGCGGTGCTGACGTGCTTCTGGCATGTTTTGTGCCACCGTGCGCCGTGTACCGTGCATCGTGCATCGTGCATCGCGCGTGGGGCTGAGGGTCTCGCCAAGGGTGCCTGACGACCGAGTAGTCAGTAGGATTTTGCTGAGGCTTCGGGCTCCGCTGGGCGCGGGGGCATCCCGCGCGCCGCCGCGCCGCGGACTGAGCAGATTGACGTAGGCAGTCATAATGAGGCTTCCGCCCACGTCTAATCCTCAAAAACATCCTTGGTCTTCTATGAATACTTACTCTGCAAAGCTGTGCAGCTGTGTATTGCATGCCACTGATAGGCTTTACGGTCCGACCACGATCGGTAGCAAACGTAGCAGCCTTGCAATTAGTCGGCTAGGACTCACCACGAGAGCCCGTCGACGCGAGTGCCTGGTGGTATCTTTCGTGATCCGTGTCTCGAGACCTGTATGTCGTAAAGTTAAATTTCTGCGATGGAATCGCTTACAGGGCTCTAGGCAGCGCGCGGCGTTATGTTTACTTCTTTTCAGCCCGTCGCCGCAGCTTGGTGGCGCGTGCAGGCGACTGAGGGTCTTGTCGGAGGCGACAATTGGCAATAAACGGCATACGCCCAAGCTCCAGGAATACTCAGCTTGAAGCCGCTCGACTGAGGTCCCCTGCGATCCCGTGTCACGTCTGCGGCAGGGAGGGTGCAAGTCCGAACCGACCAATCACCGCTGGCAGGGCGATTAGACGCCCATGTCAGGCGGGATTGCAGCCAGCCGCAGGCGGCGACGACGAGATCCCCTTCCTGGCTGCGGGCGAGAGCGTGTCTTAGCGCACCATGGACCTACAGGACGCACCTATAGTTCTTGCGGCCATTTGGCCCTTTGATGACCGTACACGGGATCGACAGGAGGGATTTTTGCTGTAGGCTTGAGCGCGCACTCGGTGATCAACACTGGCAGGCTGTTCGTGATGGTGAATCCTGCGTAGGACATGAACGCGACCCTTGTTCTTGACGTCGACGACCTCCTCCGCGCACGTACGCTGCCGTCGCTCCCAGGAACGAGCTGTTGTCGCGGCGGCCTCGAGATTCCATGCGATAGGGTATAGTTTGATGGCCCTTGATCGCACGAGGCGAGGATTGCGACCAGCCCGTCTTTGTCTCCGTCCTTTTTCTCGTCTGTGCCCAGCGTATCCTGCCGCCTCCTCCTGACTCAGAGCTTCTCGGCGGATTCCAAGACGACCTGAGCCGACTTGGAACAGACTCAGGAAGATGGCCGCGAGGTTCCGAGGGGATAGCTGGGCACGTTGGATGAACAAGGTCCGGGGAAGCGTGGCAATGAACCGCTGTGGGTGGGGAACAAATATGTTGCTGCGAGAGAGAGGTGCGCTTAGATTTGAAGTCCAAACAAAGCCCGGTTAGACCCAAACTTTGAGCGATTCATAAACTGCCCGCGACTCGCCAGCACCTCTCCCGCCCCTTTCATGCACCCGCCCCCATCCTCGCGTCGACCTGCGTCCTCCGACCCACCACGTCCGCTGCGCTCGACCCGAGCACAAAGGCTTGGTTGCTGACTGACTCTCTGCAACGCTAGGCGGCCGCCGAGTCGCCGAGAGTAGTGATCGAGAACACAGTACTGGCTTGGGCTCTCGGCACAGCACCAGCCGCGGGTCTCCACTCCCTCATATTCCATCCGCTCGCCATCCCGCCCTTGGCGTCCTCGACCACGACCACGACCACCACGATACCCGTCACGACTCACGACCACGTTCCCCACACCGGGCACTGATCCATCATACCTTGCACACTCACGTATATCCGCAACAAAATTGGATAGCACATTCGCTTTACGACCATGAAGTTCCATCCGGTCAGTACGCCTTCCTCGTCGCCGGGAACGACACACTCATGCGCTTGCACACTAGTTCGAGGTTTCGATACCTCACATAATCTATGCCGCGCTGGGAGGGTTCATCGTCTTCGTGAGTGGTCCGATGCACGCTCACGAGCATTACTGACCCGCAGCAGTTCGGCATGTTCTCGTTATTCATTCGCGAAAAGGTGAGCACTGCCGTCGTCGTTGCGCTCCATCGCTGACATCCTGCAGCTCTATATCGGTGAAGCATGCTGGGCCTTCCTCTTCGGAGTGGTCATCGGTGAGTAAATCCGTCTCGCGGA
This sequence comes from Ceriporiopsis andreanae CBS 279.92, assembly GCA_001969225.1. Taxonomy (NCBI): domain Eukaryota; kingdom Fungi; phylum Basidiomycota; class Agaricomycetes; order Polyporales; family Meruliaceae; genus Ceriporiopsis; species Ceriporiopsis andreanae. The sequence goes on from ALYI01003402.1 coordinate 14,219, forward strand.
GCACACATGACATGCTGACGCCGACCAGGCCCATACGGTGCCAACATCTTCGACCCTCGCAGTTGGGGCAACGGCGACCGCCAGACCTTGAACACAATCACCCTCGAGTTCACGCGGGTTGTCCTTGCTATCGGTGTCTTCGCGATAGGAGTAGAGCTACCGAAAGCCTACATGGTCAAGCACTGGCGGAGCCTACTGTTCCTCTTGGCACCAGTGATGACATGGGTGCGTCCGTATATCATGTCTCGCTGCCATAACGTTGTGCCTGATGCCGAGCTTTCATTATGCAGGGCTGGTTCGTCTCTGGAGCACTTATCTTTGCGCTGATTCCCGGCCTGAACTTCCTGTCCTCTCTCGCGGTCGCGGCCTGCCTCACACCCACCGACCCTATTCTCGCAGCCGCTGTCGTCGGCGGCAAGTATGCAGATAAACACGTGCCGGCGCATCTGCGGTACCTGCTCGCTGCGGAGTCTGGCTGCAATGACGGCGCGGCGTACCCTTTCCTCTGGATTGCCCTCTACCTCACACTAGACAAAACAACAGGGCACGCGGTCTCTGACTGGTTCCTGCTTCTCTGGCTTTGTGCGTGCTTCCATGTTCCCTTCCCGGATCTTCGCTGACCTCTTCCCACGCTTGGCAGATCAAGTCATATTGGGCATCGTGTTCGGTGCCTGTCTGGGCTTCGGCTTCCGCTACCTTATGAAGTTCTGCGAGCGCAAGGACCTGATTGACCGGCAGTCCTACGTCGCGCAGTACATCTCCCTCGCGATGCTCACCATCGGGAGCTGCACCCTTCTCGGCACAGACGATCTGCTCGCCGCGTTCTCGTGCGGGTCGGCATTCGCGTGGGACGGGTTCTTCAACAAGCAGACCGAGGAGTCCGTCTTCTCGAGCGTGATCGACCTGCTGTTCAACATCGCCGCGTTCGTCTTCGTGGGCGCGTGGATCCCGTTCAACACCTTCGCGGACGCGACGCTCACGCTCAGCGTGTGGCGCCTCATCGTTATCGCCATCCTCGTCATCATCCTGCGCCGCCTGCCCGTCATGATCGCGCTCTACCGCTGGATCCCGGACGTCAAGACGCTACGCGAGGCCATCTTCAGCGGCCACTTCGGGCCCATGGGCGTCGGCGCAATCTTCATCTCGACCCTCGCGGCGGAGCAGCTGCCCGAGCCCGCGAACCCGCCCGAGAACCAACAACAGCTCCTCGCCGCGACGATCCAGCCCATCGTCGCGTTCATGGTGGTTTGCTCGATCCTCATCCACGGGCTTTCCATCCCGTTCTTCTCCCTCGGCCGCCGTGTACACTCCGTCTCACGCACGTGGTCGCGTCACGACACGCTCGGACGGCACGCCCTGCCCGAGTGGGCGAACCTCACGCGCCCCGTCGTGCGCGGCGACCACGGTATCGTTATCAACAGGGACAGCGATCTGGAACGCGGCGACATTACCGTTGCAGGCGAAGAGTCGCCTACAGAGAAGGGTTCGACAACGAGTCAAGCGAAACAGGACGAACATGCACGGAAGGAGGATGGAGGAGATATCAGAGACGAGGTTCCGCCCGATGGCACCGAAATTGTTGCGGAATGGAAGGAAGGCCCGCATAATATCGTAGAGAGACGAGCGGGTCCCGGCGAAGAGGTACGCACCTTCGACGTTATGCTGCTAAATTTGTGATACTAACGGATCTTCTCATAGGTGGAGGTGGAAGTGCAGAGAAACGCTTTCGGTCCTGATGATACCACCGTCCACTCCATGCATGTCGCCGAAGACGCAGCACACGGCGCAATCGCTGAGATTCGACATAAACTTTCAAAAACTTTCTCTCCTACGCGTGGGGGCGTCGACGAAGCGGCGACCGCGGTAGGCGATACCATACGGCACGAAGCGCACGAGGTGCAGAACGTCGTAGAACGCGCGGAAGCGAAGGCGAAGGAGCTAGCGCGCGTAGCATCGCGCGCTTCACAAGATGAGGAGGAGGGCTGGCAGTCGGAGGCCGAGGCAGAGGACGAAGGCGAGACATCCATGCAGGGGCGGCAGAAGTCGAAGTCGAAGTCGCCAAAAATAAAACCACCAAAACTGGCCGTGCTGCGCCCTGTCACGGGCGCGACGCGGCGGCGGTCGATGCGGAAGGGCATGCTCGGTGCCCGCGCCCTGGGGCGGCCTCACCTGGACGAGTTCCCGGCATCGCCACCACTGGTGTCGCCTGAGGGCTCGTCGCCGACTACGCCGAGCAGCGAGGACTTCGCGCGCCGCGGCCGGCACTCCACGCCCATCAGCACGCCGCTCGGGTCGCCGATCTCGCCCGCGTCGTCCTCGTCCGCACGCATCCGCCACGCCCGAATAGACTCGCTGCGCTCGATAGACGAGCGCCATAGACGGTCGCTGCGCGAGGCGTCGCCGGCGCGGTCCATCCGCTGGGCGGACGCGCCGGACACGGAGTACCCGCACGGGAAGAGCGGCGCGACCACGCCACGGGGCGTGACGTCGCCCCCGACGCCGTCGACGCCGCTGCCGGGCACACCGACGGGGAGCGACGAGGGGTCTGAGGGCGGCGAGCCAAGCAACGCCGAGTACCCGTGGAGCGGGGCGCAGGTGCGGTTCAGCATCCCGGACCCGTCGCCAAAGAGCGAACGGCAGGCATAGAAGAGGCTCCGGAAGTCCGCGACGCTGGGCTGTCGCGGGTCGTTCCCTCAGGACCTGTGTTTGATTTATCTTCATCTCATTCCATTTTATTTCTCTTTCACTTCAAGACCTTGTTTGTTCTGTCGCATACACATCGTTAGTTCAACCTGTTGTTTTCGCACCTGGCAATGTCCGCATCGCATCTGCATAGTAATGTACCCAATAGTCGAACTAACTGGCATACCACCTGTATACTCCTTACATCGATCTAGCATGGATTCATTGTGTCTCTTTCTACCTTTCTTTCAGCGTGCGCCGCCACTGCTTGAACCTGGTGCGGTCCGAGTTGCCTTACATAAGATCAGCATCAGCTTGCTTCGGCTCGCGTCGGCTGGCAGAAGCGCTTTCACATTCTTTTCCTCAACCACCACGACACACATTTTTTCTTCCCGGTCACAGCCCTTTGTCCTCCCTTCAACATGCTTCGAACCCCTTGAACCTCGTGAGTCTGACTCTGTCATGTTGCCTGGCCTCTTTTCTAAGACTCCCTGTCGATGATTCAATTTTTACTGATTTAATGAGTCCAACCTGCCGTGACAAGCGGGACTGACGACCACTTCTAAATACTGAGACTCTCACTCTTCTTTCTCCTCCAAGTCTTCGCAACCTCTCGCTAACGCGCCCGTCTTAGATCTATACGTCTTTTACTGCATTGTCAAGCTCTCCGTCCAAGGCCTCTGGCCGTCTCAAGCCGTCTCGTTACCATGTACCCTATCTGCTTCGCATACAATGAAACCACGTCTGAACTCATTCCTAGCCCAGCCAAAAGCCCCTGCGTGCCAATGTGGTGAAGGTCGCACTTGGCGAAATCGCAGATGGAGCGCAAAAGGCATCATGGAGGCCATGCACAGTTCACAGACTTGTTTGTGCCCGGCTGGCTATAATGTGTGCTGGTGCGTAGCATCTAGACCTGCCATCGCGACGACTACTGTTTCTTGAGTTCCGTGCATCGCAGACAATGCAGTGTATGTTGCCTTGACCCCATCAATGGCCAATTGGCCAGCAAGACACCCGTACGCGACGGGACTTTGGCCAGACGCCCAGTCCTCAGGCCGATACCGTTCGAGAAAGCGCGTGTTTCTCGAGGAATCTCATTCACTCTATTTGTTTGCCCCGCGTTGTTGACCCAAGCAGCTCAAGAAAATCGGCGGGATCTCGAAACTCGCAAGACCGAGGATCAGATGTGGGGCTCCGGGTCAGTGTAGGTACTCATTGCTGAACGGCCTCTTGATGATGTTCGCGATGTTCGCCTGGGATGTGGCGGCATATATGACGTTGGAACACTGTAAATGTAATATTACAATCGACCTATCGACAACATCGTACATACATGACTGTATTCTAATCCAAAGATCCAAGTCCATCGAATTCTGTTACAAGCACTATTAGTGCTCCGTCTCCTCCCAAGTACGTCCAACGGTCTTGACGAGGTCCTCTTGGGTGATCTGCTTCCCGCTCGTGAAGTAGCCAGCCGCGATTTTCGCGTCGATCTCCACGCGCGAGTCGGGCGGGAGCAGGTAGTCCGGGATGTCGTACCGCTTGAGGATCGAGATGCCCGACTGCACGATGGCGTTGTATTTCCTGCAACGGAGTGCATTCAGTACGCGTTCGCACCTGAAGACAATGGAGAAAATGACGCACATATCGCTCATCGACACCATGTTGTCGATCTTCGTGATGCCGAACCAATGCAGGATGTCGGGCATGAGCGCCTGGAAGCGCATGTCCTTTACGCCCGCGATCAGCTCTGTCGACTTGAAGTATTTGTCCGCGGAGTCGCCGCCACGCTTGCGCAGGTTGTAGACCAGGTATCTGGAGAATGAAAGAATGAGTAAGCCACACGGCCCGGATATGACGAAGTGACTTACTTGGTGACCTCGCCGAGCGCACGGCCCTCCTTGCGGAAGTAGACGACTAGCCCAACACCGCCACGTTGAGCGGTGCGTATACATTCTTCGATAGCGTATATGAGATACGGCTTGCAAGTACAAATGTCGGACCCGAAGACGTCAGACCCGTTACCTGTTTCGGTTATCAACCCGCGATCGTATGTATTGCACTCGCTACTCACATTCATCGTGAACGCGCAGGGTGAGCTCTTTGGACTCGTCGGAAAGGAATGCGGGGTTACCGACTGGTTGTTAATGACGTCAGACGCACATATCCTCGGACATACAGCGAGTACACTCACAAATATAAGCTGTCATGCCGCCAATGGGAGGCAAGAAGACCTTGACATCAGGCCGTGTGATCAACTCCGGGTACATTCCGCCAGTGTCTTCGAAGAGTGCACGGCGGAGCAGGCTCTCAGAGCTGATGACTGGTCAGCCATACACATTTGAGGAAACCGCTGATGAACGCACATTCCAAAGCGTTCTGCCACGCCGGGAAGATACCACACGGGCTCTACTGCGGCCTTGCTGCAAGCAATTTCCACGCCAGGATCAGCCGTGCTCTCTGAACCGTCCGCATTGTGCAGCGGGCTGCTCTTCAGCAGGATCTTGCCGTCCACCTTGAGGTCGCCCTTCCGTGTAGTCTCGTCGATCTCGCTCAGCTTCATGTGGGCACGCGTGACGGCTATGCTGGGGCGCACGTCAAGGCCGAGGTCCTCGAGCTCGTGCTTGAACACCTGCGGGACCACATGGCCCCACGGGTCGAACGAGACGATCTTGGACGGGTCGGACCACGCGGGCTGCGGCGGTATCTGCACGGCTGGCTCGGTGTGGCTGAAGTCGGGCTTGTGCAACGGGTTGAGCGTGCCCATGGCGATCGCGAGCGCGCGATAGATGGAGTACGAGCCCGAATGCGCACCGATGGCATTTCGCTGCTTGATGGTCGTCGGGAGGCGGGAGCAGATGACGGGGCCGCGGACGTTGCCATCCGCCGCACCCCAGTTGAGCGGGTACGGTCTAATTCCAGGTTGATCAGGATACGCTGCGCAGAAGAAGAGGGACTGTGAGATGGCATGCAATGAATTCATCGTGGAGATACGCACTGGTGAGCATGATCCGCGAAGGATACAACAGCTTCTCGCGCTCTTTGTCATTGAGTGGCTCTGTAGAGGGGGGAGTTCCTGTAGTCACGCCCGCGGACAACGCTGTCAGGAGCGATGCCCTCGGAGCAGAGGACGAAGGGGTGGCTGAAGCTGATGCTTCGGACGGTGCGCGGGGAATAGGGATGCCGCCCCTGCGGGGTGTGGTCGGTGGGCTTGAAGTGGGACTGTGCGGCTGCTGTATCAACGAATCGAGCTGTCACCAGGACGTCAGTACGCGGAACGACATGGACAATGTCTTCCGCACGTACTTTGGAATCCAGACTCTGCTGCCAGAGCTGCATCGCCTCGAGTTTCGACATGATCTTGTCGACCGACTCATCGTTTCGTATCGCCGCCATCGTTGTCTAGTCTAAGGTGAATGCGCAAGGGGTCAGGAGTGTCTGGCTTGTAGAGATATTATGACGCTACACGTGCAAAACACACGCTGGCCTCGAGGGCAAGGAAGAGGAGAAGAGAGAAGGATATTGCCTCCGCGTCCTCTTTACATACTGAGTCGTACCGCGCCGAGCGCCGGTCGTTGCGGCCATGTACGAGGCTTTCCACGTATCAGTGCACGTATCTTTCACTCGACTATCTGAGACACGTTGGTACCTTCGGGAATATTATTTATTGTTGCGATAGAGGCACGAGAACATAGAGCATATCATACGGTAGCGATAAGGAGCATGTCGACGCGTGGTAGTAAGTGGAAATTAATAATGGAGAGCATAGGAAGAAAGGCGAAGACGGCCGAAAGATGGGATAAGACGCGTCGGTCCGTGACATCACTGCATATGTATGGTATGTGAGGGTATGTGTTAGGATTATACGATAGATCGATGAACGAGATTGCTCGCGGAGGAAGGCTGGACCTAGGCTAGACACCGCGGACCGTTGAGTACGACTAGACATATGCGCCACAGGACTGCGGGAGTCCCCAAACAAGTTACCGTCGAGAGTCAGCCTTCTCAGCACGAGCTTCCTTCAGACTCCGAGACCTCCGCTGAACAGTCCATGACATGGAGGCAAGTATGCAAGATGGAAGCAACACGAGAATGATGCCCGTGTTTGTCTCTGGATGAGCCAACGGTAGAAGACCGGCGCTGGGGTGGGGAGCGTGTGAGGGGCTGCGAGAGATACAGCTCGGGTTCAACTCGGTGGACCAGCGGTAGATAGTTGAGAGTTGGGAAACCTGGGACACAACTGGGAGGCGAGGTGTACTGCATAGGCGGTCGCGAGAGAGGCGACGAGTGTGCCCTCGTGAAAGGACGTCGCAGACGTTGATTGACCGTTGGCTTCCCCGTAGTGTCGGACACCGAACGGATCCGCGTCGAACTGGGATCCTTCCGCATCGCGGAGCGCGTTGGCATCGTCTTCGACCGTCCTATGCCTCGGTGGGCGGGCTCAAAGATACTCTGGCCATAAGTGACTGTCCCGAAAGAGACCTTCCTACCGTCCTTCGCGGGTCTACGCTCGAAGGAGACAGGTTTTGGGGATTCCACTAAATGTGCGAGGTCCGAGAATCGATTGGTGCGGCGTAGAGAATGCGGGGCTGAGATCGACACAACCCTATTGGAAGGCGTGAGACCGAGTTGAATCGGACTTGTCTCGCAGCGAGACAGGACGCGCTGTAAATGTAGCGCAGGGGATTCGAAGGCGGGGTCCTTGAATGTACTAGGTGTGGGCTTGGCGTCCGAGACTGGAGGTAAGACTGGGTAACCAAGAGTTTTCGGTGACGGTGTAGACGGCCAGTCGCGCAGGCCCGTTGCCTGTTTGATATCACGTAAGGCCTTCGCCGAGGCAGGCGTCGGCAGCTGAGTGTACTCCTCATCGGGGAGCGAAGTCGTGAACACGACGGGGGATGGGTGGCCGGGAGTGTCTGCAGGCGTCGTGAGGGCAGAGTCGGTATCGTCGCTGTCGCTGTCATCACTACTATCGTCAAAGACGTCGAATAGCGTGGCACGCCTAGCGAGCCCTGAAGGAGTACTGTCCGGGCGAGCAGCCGAGATTTTGTCCTGTCGGGAGATGCCATGTTCATAGCCAGGTATGAACACCGCATCCACCTCGGAGGCCTGACCGCCACAAAGAATTCTGGCAGCCTCGCGCCAGGCGCACAGACGAGAGCACGTCCGTTCCTGCTCCGCGGCCTCTGTCTTAAACGTCACGCCGCAGTAGCAGCGTGCGTAGGCGGGCATAGGCCGTGCGATTTGACTATTCAGCTTGTCGATCTCCGCGTCGGTAAAGGTAGACATTGAGGGACTAGAATAGCAGAGGGCGGGGAGGAGGAGAACCGGTTGTGCGTTGACTGTCACGTACGATGCGAAAGCAAGTAGTGGTGGCGGGCTCCAGTGTTGCGGGCGTACCAATATATATACCTACCGGTGGCATCGCCTCGTGTGGCTTCGATGTGAGTGAATCAAAGTATTAATGTGACGAAGGCGAAAAAAGGTCTCATGTTCGTGATGTGAAGAGGCACGAGGCGAGAGAAACCCCATACGCTCTCTGGCCAATGCAACGTGGTCGTTAATTTTCTCGCCTTTCATTCAATTGAGCATGGCACAGAGGGAACGAGGTGGCCATTGTTCGACAAATGCAGAGTTCCATTGAAGACGACGAGCTGTGGAAGTCCCAGGGTATCTTTCAAGATCAGGGCGTCGTGGGGAGAGTGAAGACGTCGAGGAGCAGGGGCGCACATCAAGAGATGAAATAAGGTTTGATGCGCCTGATGCGCCTCCTCTAGACGCTGGTACCAAATTTCAGCGGAGGCGCTTCGGCTCGCTCGCGCTGCTTGCTCTTGCACTCTTGGTCCGTCAGTGTCTCAGCTCTGTTTTTCTCCCGTTCTGGCCTGGTGCTCTCTGTCTCTGAGCTATGCGGAAACAGCTCGATCCTCGCATCCCTATCCTCATCAACAACAATGTCAAAAAGAACCACCGTTCGTTCATAGTGCTGGTGGGAGACAAGGGACGGGACCAGGTACGTGAACGCCTCTCATCAAGTCAGTATATGCATGACGCAAGAGCAGATTGTAAATTTGCACTTTTTGCTCTCACAATCGCGCGTATCTGCGCGCCCGTCGGTCCTGTGGTGCTACAAGAAAGAGCTGGGCTTCACTAGGTGCGCATTTCCTCCATTCTCTGCGGTATTACATACTCTAATATGCTGTACAAGTCACCGAAAAAAGCGTGAGGCTAAGATTAAGCGTGATGTCAAGCGCGGTATCCGGGAACCTAACGAGCAGAACCCCTTCGAGATCTTCATTACGGTGACAGACATTCGGTATACGTGAGTAGGTCGCTCTTCCTTCCAATTTGCATGCCTGATGTACTCCAGGTACTACAAGGAGTCGCATAAGATCCTTGGAAACACCTATGGTATGTGCGTGCTGCAAGACTTCGAAGCGATTACCCCCAACCTACTCGCGCGGACGATCGAGACTGTGGAAGGAGGGGGGCTGGTAGTCCTTTTATTGAAGACCATGACGTCGCTGCGGCAATTGTACGCCATGACCATGGTAAGTCTAACAATTCATCTGTTGCCGGAATGTACACTCACTGCATGCAGGATGTCCACGCCCGGTACCGTACCTCCGCCCATGACACAGTCGTGGCGCGGTTCAACGAGCGCTTCATCCTCTCACTCGGCTCGTGCGACGACTGTCTCGTGCTCGATGACGAGCTAAATGTACTCCCTATATCGCGCGGCAAGGACATCAAGCCGATTGAGGAGGCACGCGGCAAGGGCAAGGAGGAGTCCGAGCTGAAGGACCTCAAGGATAGTCTTGCGGACACGAAACCAGTCGGCGAACTCGTGAAGCTCGCGAAGACATTAGATCAGGCACAGGCCATCCTCACGTTCGTCGATGCCATTGCGGAGAAGACTCTGTCTTCGACCGTCACGCTCACAGCGGGCCGTGGACGCGGGAAGTCTGCTGCATTGGGTCTCGCAATCGCGGCAGCTATCGCGCATGGATACTCGAACATCTTTGTGACGAGTCCGAGTCCCGAGAACTTGAAGACCTTGTTTGATTTCGTGTTCAAAGGCATGGATGCGCTCGGATACGAAGAGCACCTCGACTATGATATCGCGCAGAGCACGAACCCAGACTTCAACAAGGCAATCGTACGCGTTAACATCTTCCGTGAACATCGTCAAACGATCCAAGTGAGTTCCCTGACATCCTTCGTTTGAGCGCGCACTGACTGTCCACATTGCGAAGTACATCCAACCACAAGACGCGCATGTTCTGGGTCAGGCCGAACTTGTCATTATTGACGAAGCTGCGGCAATTCCCCTCACTTTGGTTCGGAATCTCATCGGCCCATATCTCGTGTTCATGGCTTCCACGATCAACGGGTACGAAGGTACTGGACGTTCCCTGTCTCTAAAGCTCATCCAACAACTCCGCGAGAGCACCCGTCCTTCTCTCACAAAAGATGCCATTCCAACCGAGGAAGATGCGGCTGCAGCATCTTCTTCCAAAAAGACCGCACCAAAAGCACCGCCAAAAGCACGCACCCTGCGCGAGATCAAGCTCGAGACCCCCATTCGGTACGCTGCAGGCGACAAGGTCGAGCGGTGGCTCAACGCGCTGCTGTGTCTCGACGCGTCTGTACTCCCGAAGGCATCTCACCAAGGCTGTCCGCATCCGTCCGAGTGCGAGCTCTTCTACGTCTCGCGCGACACGCTGTTCAGCTACCATCCCGCATCAGAAGTGTTCCTGCAGCGCATGATGGCGTTGTATGTCGCGAGCCACTACAAGAACCAGCCGAACGACTTGCAGCTGCTCTCGGACGCACCCGCGCACCACCTATTTGTGCTGCTCCCGCCAATCAAAGACGATGAGACGCATCTGCCGGAGCCGCTCGTTGTGCTACAGGTCGCACTGGAGGGTAAAATTAGCAAGGCTGCGATCATGGAGGGCCTCAGCCGCGGGTACCGTGCCGGCGGCGACATGATCCCATGGCTCGTCTCACAGCAATTTCAGGAAAGCAAGTTCGCGCTGCTCTCCGGGGCACGGGTCGTGCGAATCGCAACGCACCCGGACTATGCCAGTGTGAGTGACGCGAAGATCGAAGGACAGAAGCCGCGGATTGCTTATCGTTGATTCGTGTCGCAGATGGGCTATGGTTCGCGGGCTCTGCAGGCGCTCAACGCGTTCTACAGCGGCGAGTACTTCAATATGGACGAGGCTGCGGGGCCTGAGCAGTCCTATCCTGATCCATCGGCGATAGACGACGTGAGCGAATTTTGCACCTCAAGGCTTCATCTCCTCGAGCATGTGTTGACCCCTTCCTGTCAGTCTGTAGATCTTCTCACGGACAAACCAACCATCCGTGCTGCGAACGCGATGCCACCCCTTCTGCAACGACTGACGGAACGGAAACCAGAGACTCTTGACTATCTCGGCGTATCTTACGGACTAACGCCACAACTTCTCAGGTGAGCTATCTCCGCGAATTGATGATCGTCACTTTACCTACGTTTGGCCAGGTTTTGGAAACGCGCAGGCTATGTACCACTGTACCTCCGCCAGACCACTAGTGAGCTCACTGGCGAGCACACGTGTGTCATGGTGCGCGGTCTGAACTCCTCAGGCGAGGACGAGCTGCAGTGGCTGGGCGAGTTTGCGAAGGGTGAGTGTCGCGTGCTGACACGTGGAAGAAGAGAATTAACCTGACCGTGTGGTTAGATTTCCGCAGGCGGTTCCTCTCGCTGCTCTCCTTCAAATTCCGCGAGTTCGGCAGTGTCACAGCACTCAGCGTTCTGGAAGCCGCGAACGCAGGTGTCAAGAAGCTAGATGCAGACCCAGCTCGCCGTAAGGCACCCTCCTTCTCATAATGAACTGAGCAGCTAAACATCGCCTTCCGATTTGTAGAGCTGTCATCGACAGAACTCGCGGTGCATATGACACCGTTCGACATGAAGCGATTGGAGTCGTACGCGAACAACATGCTCGACTATCATGTCATTCTTGACTTGCTGCCGACGGCCGCGACGTTCTACTTCGACAAGCGGCTAGGCCCTGACATGCGGCTGAGTGCCGTGCAGAGCTCCATTCTTCTTGCGCTCGGACTGCAACGGAAGACGATAGAGGAAGTCGAGGTATGTGTCATGCAATTGCGACGGAACTTTACGCTTACATTGCGATGCAGGCGGAACTCCAGCTCCCTGTGAATCAGGCGCTGGCATTGTTCGGAAAGCTGATCCGCAAGTTGAGCAAGCGACTCCAGGACATTCAGAAGGCTGCCATTAGTGCCAGCATGCCAGAGCACCAGTCGAAAGCACGGCTTGAAGAGGAGACCGGCGAGAGCACAGACGCGGCTACCAACTGGAAGCCCGTGGAGACGAGTTTGGACGCTGAGTTGAAGGAGGCTGGCGATGAGGAGACGCGTCTGCTAAAAGAGAAGCAGCGGCAGATGATCGACTCGCTTAATCTGAGCAAGTGAGTGCCGATTTCGGGAGGGGACCCGTGCCTCCCGCATGCGCTGCCGCCGCCACCTGGTGAACGACGCGGCTGATGAGACCTACTCTCGCTTAGATATGCCATAAACGACGGATCGGCCGATTGGTCCATCGCCGAAGCGCATGTCGCAAAACTTGCCGCTGGTGGGGCAACTGGCAAGTCGACTGTGGTGAGCGTGAAGAGCGCGGCGGCAGCAGGACAAAAGCGCAAAGCAGATGACGACCACAGCGCGGTATCGAAGGGCAGTGAGAAGAAGACGCGAAGGAGCCAGAAGAAGAAACGCAGCGCTTGACACTGACAGCACGTCCACACTGCTGCGATCGTATTTGGGTTCACCTGTTTAGCCTGCACTTTGCCGAGTCACAATGCGGGGCTCCTTCAAATTCAGTGCGGGGAACGGAAAGCCAAAGCGCGTATGTACCCTTGTTGATTCCCTGTCCACATCCATGCAAGCTCAGACGTTCGCCACATGTGCACCGTGTTTCGCGCTCATCAACGCTGCTAAGCGTATCTTTTCTTATTCAACACTGCCGTTTCTGGAATGAAAAGCGAGGTACGCGCTCTCCATGCAGCAGATCTGACCATGAACGCAAAAGATCCGGTATGGTGTGGCATGAACCGAAGCCACCGCGTGATGATGGATGGTCGAAATCTGTAATGCGGGGTAAGAACTCTATCCACCGGTTAGGATGCGGTCGCTCACGGCGTGTTAGCATTCCAACGTGCGAGGAAAGCAGACCCTGTCCTTGTGAAAGCGTGAGACGACTGTGTGTCTTCTGGATACTAATGTCGGGATTTCCACCCGTCTTCGCTGCATGCGATGAGCAGCTCCGCGCTGGGTGATGGGATGATTGTGTACGAAGATAGAATGTTTGACAGGGTCGGTGTCCACGGCCCCCCCGCCCTCATTCCGATCAGAAGGGACACTTGCGATGTGACGCTGAGAGCCGATTGAACTTGATGGGCTCACGGCGCCGATACGCTTATAACCAGCACAGAATGTCTCCGTCCCCTCAGACCCACCCACCATGACCCCCTACTTTCTCAAGAACCTTGTGCCACGCAAGGAAAGGCGTCAGGAAGGGCGACCGCTCATTCAGGTCTTGCGCTCACTTACCTGGGTGCAATGGGCCCATTTCTGGTCTGGTAAGCCACATTCAGCCCCGTCCATTGTTATGGACGCGTACTCACGATGCGATGCAGGCTGGCTGGCATGGACATGCGATGCCGTCGATTTCTTCAGTGTCTCCCTCAGCGTGAACAACCTCGGCAAGCAGTTTGGTAGGGACACTCACGACATCGTATGTCATCGCGCCTACTGTGGCTATCACACACTGACATCGCGACATACAGACGACGGCGATTACCCTCACACTCCTCTTACGATCCGCTGGTGCTGTGAGTACCCACTCCACGCCCTCCATTCCAACTACATGCACTTACTGGCGCCCTATGTACAGGTCATCTTCGGCATACTCTCTGACCGCTTCGGTCGCAAATGGCCCCTCGTCATCAATCTGATCCTCATCTCGATCCTCGAGCTCGGTGCAGGCTTCGTACAGACGTACCAGCAATTCCTCGGCGTGCGCGCGATCTTTGGTATCGCCATGGGCGGTATCTGGGGGCTCGCGGCGGCTACGGGCCTCGAGAACCTGCCCGTCGAGGTGCGCGGCCTCGCGAGCGGCGTGCTGCAGCAGGGCTACGCCGTAGGCTACCTCATCGCGGCCGTCATCAACCTCACGCTCGTCCCCGAGACGCACTCGTCGTGGCGCGCGCTGTTCTGGACCGCCGCGGGCCTGTCTGCGTTTAGCGCGGCCGTCCGCGTCGTGCTGCCGGAGAGCGAGGTGTTCGAGCGTGCGAAGGCCCACCAGCGCGCGTCGGGCGCGTCGACGAGCAGGAAGACCAAGATCTTCATCCACGAGACCGGGGCCATGCTCAAGAAGCATTGGCTGCTGTGTATCTACGCCGTGCTTCTCATGACCGGTAAGGAGGTCGCCCAGACATTCACAGATTCGCATGATTCTAATTATAATCTGCAGGGTTCAACTTCCTCTCCCACGGCTCGCAGGATCTGTACCCGACGTACATGACCAAGTCCAAGGGCTTCAGCGACCATGATGCCACCGTCGCCACAATCATAGGCAACTGCGTACGTGACTTAGTTCAATATCGTGTTGAGTCTTTCTCTGACCTTCGTTCTACAGGGAGCAATCGCGTAAGCAATGCTTTCTCAAAGTGCATCGAATCATCACACTTACTTATCTACAATGCAGCGGAGGCGCCATTGCAGGCTGGGTCAGCCAGTACATCGGCCGTCGCCTTACTATTGTGTACGTTCTTCATCCTCAACGCGCCTCGTAACGCTCACTCACTATTCGGCTCCCGCAGTATCTTCGTCTGCTTGATCGCCGCGTTCATCCCATTGTGGATTCTGCCCAGCAGCTTTGGTGCACTCGCAGCCGGCGCGTTCTGCATCCAGTTCGGCGTGCAGGGCGCATGGGGTGTTGTAAGCCTTGATCCCTATTGGTTGTTACTGGAGGATACTGACGCCCGTGGCACAGATCCCTATCCAACTCGCGGAGATGTCGCCACCTGCTTTCCGTGCAACATTCCCCGGTGTTGCCTACCAGGTCGGAAACGTGAGTATAATGCATCTCGAAGGATACGAGCGGGTCGCTGATTCGAGTCTCTTGCCACCTTCTAGATGGTGTCCTCGGCGTCTGCGCAGATCGAAGCGAGTGAGTCTACCTGACACTTTTGCCGATTTTACACAGAAATTGATTCTCAACTTTGCGTCTACTAGCTGGTGGTGAACACCTCACGACGCACATCGCAGGAAACCCGGACCCAGTACCAGACTACGCGACTGTGCAGGGCATCCTCATAGGCGTTGTGTCCGCCTTCGTGCTCTTCATCACGATCATTGGCCCAGAGTGAGCCTACGCCACACATTCTTAGTTTCATTTTACCATACTGACTATCTTACGCTCGCAGAAATCACGGGTCGCACTTCGAGAAGCACAAGGCCGCGTTCGAAGAGGGTGCGGGCGTCGAGGACGCCGCGGACCCTGTCGAAGAGGGCGAGCCGGAGCCCATTGGCAGCCCGGCCGCGAGCATTCGCGTCGAAAACGAGAAGCGCATGTCCGAAGACGACGAGAAGGAGCCGGTGTAGTACGCTCGTAGCCTGTGGATAATTTATTGATAGTAGCATCTTGTACCATTATGACGACCTTGACGAATCACGACTGCTTTCGCCGTGTACAGCCTGCGATATGACTTGTACATACCTTAGAGAATAGGACGACATCAGCCTACGATGGCTCGCGAAACGGCACAAAGAGCGTTGTGGCATGTATTGTGGTGTTGTCGGGCGTTCTTCACTAGCATGCCCAATCCCACAGAGGGCGGTCCTCCCATCCAACGCTCCTCAAGCAGGTGCTTAGCCTAATGCGGCCGTTCAGTGCAATGCGTGTGACATTGAAAAAGCTATCTAGGACTGGACGAAGCGGGGGTCTACTTTGAGTATGACCAGACGTTCCGGAGGACTGCAAAAACACCACAAATCAACATTGGACCACAGACGCAAAACAGAGTCACTCACGGCCTGCTTTTGTCGCCAACCGGTTCAGCGAGTCGTCGCTCTCGCCCATCGCTCTTACTTGGCCGCAGAGCGCGAAGGTGGTGGAAGTGGTGAGCGCCTTGCCGTCCGCATCGACGTCGGCGATGGCGATCTGGACGCTTGCGTGGTCCTTGGAGGTGATCAGGCGGTCTGCAAACATGAATACAAGCCACATCAATATCCCTCTAGAGCAGGTGTGCACCGGCATCAGGACGCACTGGTCGCCGCACACTTGCGGGGGACGTAAAGGTCGACGAGTACTCCCTGTTTTCGTGAAATTTTTGGTCAACCATTCGTTCGCGTTCGAGCAGCACTTTCCGACGTACCTGGTCGTTCTCCATTTTGTTGAATTTGAGCTGAGAGTGCGCACGAGTGTGGTGGTGACGGCTAGGAATTAAGGTTTACCAACTGTACAGTTAACGATGCTCTTATTTGTGCCTATTTACGTGCCTCGGGCGTCTCACACCGTTCGCTCGCGAAGTTCGAACCCGGCTGGGAGCGAATATCATGCGTACAGAAAGGATATCCAACGACTGTAATGCAGGATAAGGAATGGACCTATGACATGATGCGTTCATATGCAATGCTCAATGATTCCGGAAAATGACGGGATATGGTTGTAGGGGCGTGTCCGTGTGCGAATGGATGAGATGAGACGGCTAGGTACTAACAATGAATGCGGTCGTGCCAACGTTTGGAGAGAATTGCTATGAGCCACGCATTTTCGCCGCCTTCATACTCGCGAGCTCTTCCATAAGTTTCGCGCGCTCAGTTAGCAGCGCGAGAGTGTATTCGGTGGGCGACGTGTGGCGGGTGACTACCCGACCGGAGGGACGAGAGGAATAAGGTGTCTTGATCACCGTCGAAGGGAAGTTACTAGGCATCCTGTATGTCGGTGTCTCCGGCCTGCTGGTCGCTCGTGCTTGCCTCGCGGCCATGTACGTGCGCATCTCTGCCTCTTCGTCCGCCTCCTCGATCCACCCCGTCCGCCGCGGCGGTTGTCGATTCGTGTACTGAGCCAAGGGCGACTCGGGCTCGAGGTCAGGGTGGCAGTGGCAGACCGTGGACGCGCCCACCGATTCGTATTCATCACTGGTATCACTGCCGTGTCCTGTGGCGTCGAAGAATGACGGGTCCGCGACTTCGTGTATGCAGCGCGGTGTGCTGGAGCCAGTGTGCACGGGCGGCGGCGTCGATGTCTTGTAGATGCCGATCCGCGAGGGCGCCTCAAAGAGATCGAGCGCAGATAGCGACGGAGTATCTAGCTCGGGTGCCGCAGACTCCGAGAGCATCGTAGTCTCTGTTTCGGCGTTCTGTTCCGCCAGCATCATAGACAGCGTCGTGTTAAGGCTGTCGCGCGTTGTCGTGGAAGACTGCGTCGACGACGAGGCGGCGAGCGGCGTAGTGCGCGCATTGACACGGAAGAACGCCCCCAAGCTCGACTCGGCCGACTCCTCGGACGCGCTCACCCTGCGCCGGGGATCCGCGATGTTGGCGTGTTGGAGGAAGCCGTGCTCCTTGCCCAGCCAGCAGAGGACCTCGCCGACAAAGACAGTCTCGTCCCAGTCGCCCGCGGCGAGCTTCCGCGGGTCGACGTCACTGAGGCCGACGTCCTCCTGCATCACGTCGTTTTCGAGCACGCCGAGGAAGATCTTCATCGCCTGTATCCTGGACTGCACGTCGCGCGCCCGCCGAATCGACTGGGGGATCGGGAGCCGCACGCGCGTGACAGACTCCAGTATCGCGAGTAGCAAAGAGGGCGTCAGCTCGTAAGGCGATTCGATAGCGATGGGGATACCAAGTTTCGAGATGAGCTCGTTGAGATATCCGACGAGCTCGCGTGCTTTTGGCGTGTTCGCTAAGTCCGCGCCGTACGACCTTGAGGAGGACATGGCGGCTTGAGGTCAACTTGAAGCGAAGTTGACGCGCGCTCGCCGTTCTTGCTCTCGACCACCACGACCTCGGACCCGTCAGACACTCTGAATATGCGCGCACCTCGTCGTCACTGAAGACATCTCACTGTATACTATAATTGCTGTACATCAATATAACTGAACTGCTCGTGAGTGGGACCAATCGTCGCGGACTTTGAGCACGTGTTTATCATTCCCGCAGCTGAATCCTACTACGCCTCTCGCACTAATGGCAACCCTGGACTACGTTGATATTCCAACGGCGGCGACCCGTTTACGATCCAGTACGCCCACAGACGACATTCGGCCCGCTCCGAGGGTCGTGACATCTCTCCCGCACCCTGAGCGGACGAACAGCCATGGCACGCCGCCGACCCCAACTCAACAGCTCTTCTCACCCACCAAATCTGGTTTCAATATCCAGCAGATACTCCTCTCCAGCACACTCCAAATCCCTGCAAATGCACCGTCTACCCCGAGGGCGGCCAAGGGCGCGCCCCGGCTGCTCAGCACGCGTGATCCGCTCTCCATCCCAATTACCACCGTGAACTTCAAGCGCTTCGTGTCGAAGGCGGGGCCGGTGTTCTGGCTGCAGGATCGGTTGGAGGAGATCATCATGTGGCGGAAAGGGTGGAAGTACACTGCGGTGTGGATGGCGGCCTACGCGTTTCTCTGTACGTAGACGCGTCGAGCTACTGGTGGAGAAGCTGACCCTCGCCCCTACTAGGTCAATTCCCCCGGCTTCTCGTGTTACTCCCACTGGTGCTTGTTATTGGTGTTATGCTGGCTACACATCCCTCGCTGCACCCCGGTACAGACGCAGCTGATACGAAGGCCGCAAACGCCCCGCCCCCGCCTCCTGCACAATCGAGCGAAGGTAGCGTAGATTGGCTGGCAAATGTACAAGCAATACAGAACCTGATGGGTGCCGTGTATGTCGCGTTTATCCATGCTACCTGTTCACGCTAACCTCTCAATCGTGTTTCGCCAGGTCCGATGCCTACGACGCCGTGATACCTGCCGTCCCTCATTTGAATCACTCATCACCATATACAGCAATACTTCTGTCTCTCACGCTGGTTGTGTGTGCAGCCTCAATCCCTCTGGTGTATTTCATTCCGTTCCGTGTCATATTTCTCGTGGTCGGACTGCTCCCATTCTTCCTGACGCATCCTATGACACAATACACGCTGATCCCCGCCGCCTTCGAAATCATCCAGCCGCGTCTCAAGATCGTGCGGCACCGAGCCGCCCGGTGGGTCGATAACGACCGGCTGGAGGACAAGCACTGGCGGTCCGAGCTGCGCGAGGTCGAGCTGTGGGAGAACGAGCGGTTCGGGGGCGCGGGCGGCGACGACGGTGCGCTCCCCGATGCCGGCTGGAACAAGGCTAACCTGCGCGCAGTCGAGCGCAAGGCGTGGACGCGCGGCCGCGACGGCTGGAGCGGCGTCGCGGACGACGGGAGCGGAGACGTCAGGTCAGTACACGGCTCTTGATACGCGATGCGAGGTTAATGAGCGGCACGGACCCTGATCCGGCTCTGATGCAGCAGCAACCTCACGTTCTCGCTCTCCGCGGGCTGGCTGTTCGTCGAGACGGAGGACTGGCGGCCGGATTTGGAGGGGACGTGGATTGCCCCTGTGGGAACGGATGACAGTGCGTTTCGAAGTTTGTGTAGTGTGATGCGGGCACTGACGGTGTATGATACAGATGGGTGGGTGTATACTAACGATATGTGGATGCACCCGCAGCCCGCACCGTTGGAGGAGTGGAAAGCTAGCGGCATGACGAGGCGAAGACGGTGGACCAGGCGAATATATTACGACCCCACATCTGTTGTAGAATGATTGTGTCCGTTGGCCGTGAATTATCTCGTGTAATCTGTGAGAAGCAGGGATGGATGCGAACTGGTATATAGGTGAAAGCAATAGGGCGATACCGACACAAGCTATGAAGAGTCCGAACGAAGAAACCCGATTATACCACAAAAGCCTGTCGACTGTATCAGCATCCCCGAGCGTGGCAAGACCGAGCGTACTCACCCCGTTCACCCCGATAGTTTGACCGTTCACCCAGCGAGCCTCCTCAGACACCAAGAACCCCACCATGGGACTGATATCGTCCGGCAACGGTATCCTGTTCTGAGGATTCAAGCTCGCTATCCACTTGATCATCTGCGGCGGCTTTCCGCATCGGAACAGCGGGGTGTCCACCGCGCTCGGCGCGATGGCATTAACCGTGATGCCTCGCGTACCCAGGTCTTTCGCGAGGACGCGCACCATCTGTTCGACCGCGCCCTTCGACATGCAGTATATCAGGCCCATAGGAAGGGTGCTGGACGCGTGGGTTAAGGCCGTGGATATGAACACGATGCGCCCTCCTGATCAACGAAAGGTTATCAGAGCAGTCTGAGGGGGACATACATGGTATGCTCGTACCTTCCTTCATCTTAGGCGCAGCCGCCTGGACCATGAATAACGGTCCCTTCACGTTGGTGTCGATGTGCACGTCATATTCTGCCTCATCCATCTCATCTAATGGCTTGTGCCCCATCGCCCCCGCGTTCAGCACGAGAATGTCCGGCACCCCCAGCAGCCGTTCGCACTCCTCGAGCAGAAACTTGCCCCCAGCGATAGTCGACACGTCCGCCCTTACGACGATGGCGCGTCCGCCATCCCGAGTGTTGATGGCGTACGCCGTGCGCTCTGCCTCCACGGCGATCTTGTGAAAGTTGATGATAACGTGCGCGCCGTCCGCGGCGAGCCGCTTCGCTATCGACGCTCCTATCGAACGCGAGGAGCCCGTCACGATGGCGACCTTGCCAGAAAGCGGTCGAGGGGGAGGTGCGGTCGGTGGAGAAGACGAGGAGGACGCCATGGCGGCGGCGTGGCTGCGAGCTCGAAGTTCAGGTTGGTATGCAGGGTGCTTGAACAGAACAAAAAGAAGCGGCGTACCTACATATCCTGCACCTCCCATGCGTAGACGGCCGTTAGTGGATCCCTCGCCCCCGCTTTGCCCGTCCGGAGAGCGTTCTCGGACAACGAGGTGGGTTTGATATGCTCGGTACCAATCCTGCCCAGTGCGTGATTATATCCACGACTGAGTCTCAGGAACGCTAACAGGCAGCGAACCCGTGTGTACTGAAGAAGCCAGCATGGTGAACTGTGATTGCA
This sequence comes from Ceriporiopsis andreanae CBS 279.92, assembly GCA_001969225.1. Classification (NCBI taxonomy): domain Eukaryota; kingdom Fungi; phylum Basidiomycota; class Agaricomycetes; order Polyporales; family Meruliaceae; genus Ceriporiopsis; species Ceriporiopsis andreanae. The sequence continues at coordinate 35,106 of ALYI01003402.1, forward strand.
GCGATGGTGAGGCACCGACTTGTGCTGCAGCAAAACCGACAGAACACACAAGCGCCAAGGACTTTCCGAGTCGCCCTCGGCGAAGATAGTCTCGGCTGCGTTTGGTGCCCGGGAAACTACACATCCCAAGGACTCAAGCTCACAAGGGCCCGAACACGATGGACCGCCGGAAGAGAGATATCGAGATTGAGTTAGATTCATATTGCGCGCGAGAACATGAAAGCAGCGACCGAACATCCCTGGATGCCTCGCTCTACAAGGGTTTTACGGTCTCAGCCAGCTAAACCCACCCAAAATCCAAACCCACATCAGCTCCTGCACGCTAAGAGCGAAAAGACCGGAAATACGCACGAATCGGTCAACTCCAGGGCCGCCCGCGGGCATCCTCCTGCGCCCTTTGCTTCCCTTTCTCGTCGATGATCTCCATCATTCGGCGGAGCATTTCCCCTTGCATCTCGACTGTCGCCTTCAGGTCGGTAATTTGCGATGACAGCTCGGCTCTGTCGCGCTGCGCGTGCCGCCGGTTGACCGCGCCCAGCGGCAGCATTGCTTCGGCAGCGAGAGAGTCCAGTCGGAGGTCCCACGTCGACCTGTTGCCGCGGCGCAGCATCGGAGAGGACAACGGAGTGGGTTGGCGTTCGTCTTCTTCTTCGGGTTCTGCGGCCTAGACGCGTATGTCAGTACTTCGGCCGCTTGAATACGCGTCACGGAGCGCGATTACCTGATGCTCTTTCATTAGGTCCCACACGATGCTGAACTCTCGCCCAAGGACGAATGTCGGCAGTGCGATGAGGAGAAGACCGAATACCAGCAATGGAACGGTAATTATTCTCCCCAAGAAGGACCGTGGCGTAATTTCACCATATCCTACAGTCGTAATGGCTGCGAAAGACTGCGTCAGATTGCTGAACGTAGTATAGAAGACTGATCTGTGGCACTCACTGACAAGGACAAACCTATAGCGATAATACCTCGCGTCAAAGTATAATTGCAAGGCTGCTGACAGGGACGTACCACATGGCGGCAGGGATAGACTGTGCGAAAGGCAAGATCAGATTAGTGAGTGCTCTCGTACGGTGTGGAGGCACGCACGGCAAACTGGCTAGGATCTCCATCAGAGTTCATGAAAGTGCCTAACGTCTCGTCCCATGTACCGCGCTCGGCAAAATATCTGCGTAGTAGACGATCAGCTACAAGAAGTTTACAGCGTCATGGAGCGCATACGTACAGCAGGGTACTGAATACAATTAGCACCATGACGACGAAGAACGCCAGTGCAAGCAGTGCGTGCTCAGATCGTCGGAACGAGAGATACATTACTTCTATAGTTCTGTGGAACGTCAGTAGGTAATATGACCTTTACAGAATATGTGACGCGACGTACAGCAGGATAGTATTGTTATACCGGAAAGGTCGGAAAACGCGAAGCAGCCGAAAGGTTCGCAGAATCGTGAACCTGAAGAACGTCGACTACATAAATCAGGCATCATTAATGCGCAGACAAGGTGGCCGCATACTGTATCCTGCTGAAGCGCAACCTCTAGATAATATGGCAGGATACCAAGCAGGTCTATGATGCCGAAGAAGGCTGTACATGACGCGTCTCAGCAGCGAGGGTGCGTGGCACACGACTGGGGACTCACATATCGCCCATCGCGCCAGGGACGTCCACGAGCCGGAGTGTGCCACCGCCCGCCCGATGTACTCCACGGTGAACAGGGCCACCAAGCTCGTCTCCAAGCCGAACCAGACGCTGCCCGAGATCGAGTGCGAGGACGGGATAGTCTCGAGGATGGTCACCGTCGCCGAGATGATGATGAGCGACGTGGTGAGCACATGCACCAGGAACGCCGACGGCGACGACGTCGGCTGCTCGAGCAGCATGTACAGGTCGCGTTTCCACCGCGGGTGGATGTCCCGCGCTATCTGCTCGACGTTCTCGAAGGACATGACATGGTGGATGGCCTCATGGCGCGGCGAGGTCGATCTGTTGTTGATGTTAGCGTTGTTAAATACTGGCGAGATCGTTCCGGTACGAGACAAGGGTACGGAGGAGGTCATAAGTCTGGGAGGTGGTGGTCGTCTGCAGCATCAGCGGTGCGCAGTCCCGTTTCCGGACAGGCGAGATCAAACCCCGAAGGAGCGACCTCGGGCCCTCTTGATCAGTGACCACCATCCGCTGTGACTCTCTCTGTCCTTGAAGTATACCCCAGTATATCCTCTGACGATCCAGCACTCTCGTTACTTGTATAATTGAGGTGACCACATGCCTCTATCGCCGGCTTGATCCTTCTACTTATGGCTGTCGTGGTCGACTTGACTCGGATGACCATCACGCAGCACGGGCCCGTTTTCTAGAAGATTGAGTTCGTGGTGATTCCTAGGAACTATAAGAACCTGCTCGCGGACGAGCGTCCTAGGTTTCACCCGTTATCCCTGTACCATCTGAATACCATCTTTTACGACAGCGGGGGCCTTTACTTCGCCCCTACACCGCTTTGACTAGAGGAATACATTCCATAATGTCAAGCAAGACCGGTGAGCAGGGATCACGACCATCGAGGCATAGTTGATTGACATCGTTTTGTGCAGACTCGCCAATAATGCCTGCTAAAGATACCACGTCGCCCACGTCGCCCCCGCCTGCTGATCGTCCTCGTATTCTGCATACAAGAGGCTATCAGCAGGAGTTGCTGCACGAGTCGCTCCGCCGCAACATCGTCATCGCGCTTGACACTGGCTCCGGCAAGACTCATATCGCGATGCTGCGGATGAAGCATGAAGTAGAACGCGGGTCAAAGAAGGTCAGTCATAAAAGCCAGGATGTAGACGATTGGAGTACTGAACACTGCGAATGCCTAGATTTCATGGTTCCTCGCCCCGACTGTAACCCTGATCGAGCAGCAGAAAGAGGTGATTGCTGCGAATATACCAGTCGCTGTCGGTTCGATCTCCGGCGCGTCGGAGCCGGACCAATGGAAGGACAAGGCTTTGTGGGAGAGGATACTCAAGGACTATCAGATCATGGTCTCGACTCCACAGATCCTGCTGAACGCGCTCCTGCACGGGTACATCGACCTCGGAAGAGACATCGGGCTGATCGTGTTCGATGAGGCCCACCACGCTGTCGCTAAGCATCCGTACAACATGATCATGCAAGGTTTCTACCACCGTCTTCCTCTGCGCGAAGGCCTCCACCCTGATGCATATGTGCGACCCTTTGTGATGGGCTTAACGGCTAGTCCTGTCTACGGCAGCCGTGTCGATACGGCTTTCAAGTAAGTGCATATTTCTGCAGCCGCGCATGTCAGCTGATCGCATGGTGGTGATAGAGAGCTGGAGCGCAATCTCGACAGTATCATCTGTTCCTCGCGCCAGAACCGCGATGAACTGGCGAATCACGTGCACCGTCCCATCTTCAAGCCCGTGGTCTATCCCCCTTCGACGTACAGCGAAGACTCACCTCCTTGTGTCAGTCTCGCCTCTCTCCGCGAAGTGATCGGAAACATGAATATCGAGGACGACCCCTACGTGATTTCTCTGCGCTCCCAGCTCGCCAAGAAGCCAGCTGGGGAGCAGCGCAACCGCGTAGATCAAAAGTTGTCCAAGACATTGATCAATCACGACACTTTCACCCACAAGGGGCTGCGGGACTTCGAACGTGCGGCCACCGACATCTGTGACGCGGTCGGTCCCTGGGCGGCGAGCTGGTATATCGCGACGGTGATGCAGCAGGCGAAAGCGATGGCGCACATGCAGACCGGCATCATGGCGACGTGGCAGGAGAAGGAGAAGAAGTATCTGCTCGAGATGCTCGCGAAGGTGCGGACCGTTCCTCTCGATGAGGACCCGCAGGCGATCCTTGCCGGACTCTCTCCTAAAGTTTTGACTCTGCTGGAGTGCCTCCGAGAGGAGGAGAGGAACTACAGGAGCCAGGAGGACGCGTACAGCGGCATCATCTTCGTCACCCGCCGCGACTCTGTTTTGGCGCTCGGCGAGGTCCTCGCCCGCGTGCCTGACATGAAGCATAATTTTCGTGTTGGCTGCCTCTTGGGCACGTCCGCCAGCTCTAAGCGGCACGCCTTCCTTGATATCACGCGCACGCTCCTGAAGCAGTCTGCGAGCGACACCGTCAGGGACTTCCGGCTCGGAGACAAGAACCTCATGGTCTCCACGTCGGTCGCTGAGGAAGGTATCGACATCCAGGCGTGCGGCAGCGTCATTCGCTTTGATCCGCCGGACAACATGGTCGCTTGGGTGCAGAGTCGTGGACGGGCCCGTCGAAAGCGGAGTACCTATATCCTGATGCTCGGCGAAGCGTCCCCTGCCTTCGAGAAGATCATGAAGTGGGAGGAAATAGAGAAGAACATTTCACAGCATACAGCCCTAGAAAGAACGGATCAAAGAAATGATCTACATGATCTGGACGAGAAGATACAGTTTCGCGTCGAGGGGACCAAGTAAGTCGCTTTTGGAAGCCAACAGACGTTTTCAGACCGCTGAAATTGTGTTGCAGCGCTCTCCTTACGCTCGACTCTGCGATCAGCCATCTGTATCATTTCTGTGCCGTACTGCCACACAGCGGCCATGGCAGCCAAGTACCGCTGTTCGACCTGAATCCACCAGATTTCGAAGAAGGCTGGCACGACCTCGATCCTAAGCCCGGTAGACGACCCTACGCAGGTCCATGGGGTGCCGTCTGCACGTTGCCCAGACAGTTACCACCGCAGTAAGCTTGAAATACCTTTCATATATGGCGTCAACTAAGGACTCTATTGCTTTACCATACAGTCTCCGACGATTTTCCACGGACCCCGTATACCCTTCGAAGCAGTCCGCTATAAGTCACGTCGCTTTCTTCGCGTATCTCGCCCTCTACAACGCCGGCCTTCTGAACGACAACCTCCTGCCACTTACGAGCGTCATCAAACCTGACGAGGACGGTGAAGTGAAGGTTCTCTTGCAGGACATAGAGCACCGAGCTGGCACAGCGAAGGTCCCCATTCAGATGGATCCTTGGGCGCGACCACGCGCCACGCAGGAATGGTGGTTCAACGAAGTGACCATCGGGGATCTCCCTACACTCTACATGTTCACGCCGAATCCATTGCCATCCTTCACTCCGGACGAATTCCCTATCCTTTACATCCCCGGCAAAGGTGCGGTCGCGGTTAAGGTCACGTCCGGAATCGTGCAAGTCGAGGAGAACGAGGCCATCGAGGCTGCTCGCTCGTACACTCGACACACGTTGTGCGCTATACACGGTAACAAGATGTCCTCTGAGCAGGCCGACTTCTCCTACTTGTTCATGCCCACTGTCGAAGACGAGAGCGAACAGGAGTGGAAGATCCGTCGTCAATGGGCGCAAGATGGCATACCCACGTTGGAACCGAGACGCTTTGGGACTCCAGGACGTGCCGCTGCAGATGCCCTTGCTGGCAAGTTCGGATATACGCTCGATTGGGCGTTAGTGCGCGAGACTGCAAAAGCTGAGCGGCCATTGCAGTTTGTTGGGTGGCATGACGGGCCTATCACGGATGAGCAGACGGAGGAGCTGCTAGAACGATACGAGGGATTCCCCGACGTCAAAGTATCCTTCCCTCTCATCGTAGCGAAATCGCTGCCGAGACGTGTCAACTTCCTTGCCTCACTCCCGAACGACTCGGAGGGCTTAAGCAAAGACGACTCAGTCCTCATCCTTCCCCAATTCGCGACCGTGGATCTAATCAATTCGCGCGATGTCCAGTTCTCCCTACTCCTCCCGTCGCTCATCCGCTTCATGTCGATCGCAATCACCGTGAATTCGATGCGCACCGCTCTATTCGCGCATACGAAACTCAACACCATCCCGTTTGGGTTGCTTCGGATGGCTCTCACGACACCAGTAACACAGGAACCCTCGAATTACGAACGACTGGAGACCCTCGGCGATACTGTGCTCAAATACATCGTGAGCATCCAGCTCCATAGCCAGTATCCGCTCTGGCACGAAGGCTATCTCGCAAAAAGGAAAGATCACGCCGTCAACAACGACCGACTTGCCAAGGAGGCCGTAAGGCTGGGTTTGGAACGCTGGATTATCCGCGACCGCTTCGTACCGCGAAAGTGGAAGCCCCGCTACGAGAGCGACGTCTTCATCCCACCGTCGAAAGACGACGTGGCCGAGGAAGTCCAGAAATCAGATGTTCCTGTTCCCACCGTTGACGATCAGAGAGATGACGTTGTGATGGACGTCGACGCAGACGAAGAGGAGCAGGCACCTGTGAAGCAGGAGCCGAAACTGCGGAAGAAGAAACCGCGAACGGACGAGCTATCTACCAAGATGATGGCCGACGTCGTAGAGGCGTTGCTCGGTGCCTCATACGAGCATAGCGGATTTGACCTGGCTGTAGAATGCGCGAAGCTGTTCGACCTTCGGATGCCCAGTTGGGATACTGTCGGAAACCGAGTTCACACAGTTCTGTCTTCAGTGGAGGACCTAGAAGACGTCCCTCCGCAGTTCGCACTCGTCGAGAAGATGATCGACTACACGTTTTCGAAGAAGATGCTCCTCGCTGAAGCTTTGACCCATGCCAGCTATACGGGAGACATCCAGACGGTATCCTACGAGCGCCTGGAATTCCTTGGTGACGCCGCCCTCGACATGGTCGTCACGGATTTCCTCTATCACGCCCCAGGAAAGCTCTACAGCCCTGGATACATGCACATTCACAAGGAGGCACTAGTGAATGCCCATTTACTTGCCTTCATCTGCGTTAACACGTCTCTTGCTCTCGACGTGAGCATGCCAATGTGGACACCCGAGGAAGGCGTCGTGCTCACTACCGACACTCAACGTATCCATCTTTTCAAGTGTTTGTTGCATTCCAGTACACGCATTCTCGAGGATCAGACTCTTACATTCTCTCGGTACGAGAAGAGCGGCGCCGCGATACAGGAGGCGTTGGAGAAAGACCACCTATACCCATGGGCGGCCTTGACGAGTCTACAAGCTCCGAAGTTCATCAGCGACATGGTGGAGAGCATCCTAGGTGCGGTCTTCATCGACTCTGGAGGGAACTTGGACGCGGTGCGACGCGTACTGCGTAAGCTGGGCATCATGTCCCTCTTGGAACGCATCGTTGCGGACGAGGTCGACGATCTGCACCCCGTCTCTCGTTTCTCAATTTGGGCCGCAAAGAACAATAAGAAGTGGGAGGTGCTGAATGACAAGGTCGATGGGGACGCAGTCTGCATTGTGAAGGTGGACGAGGAGGAGGTATTCAGGGCCACGCAGAAGTTCCGTGGCAAGGCCTCTGTGAACGAGGTCCGCTTCGCGGCAGCAGAAGGCGCCATTCGCAAGCTGTCGATCATCGAGCAAGAAACTCCGGAAGACGTGGCTGAATGGGGAGATGTTCCGGAGTATGACTGGTAGATATGGTGAATCGAGTCGCAAGAGAAATACCCCACAATACTGCACACACATTTTTCGTACATCTGATATCGTTGACAGCTGATCATTGGACGCATGATGACCTATACATTGCGATGATGTACATAGGCAGGAGGAAATACAGGTAGTATTTGTGACCGCCGGATGCGAGCCGTCGCATCGTTGGCACGATTTGGAGTGCCGGTTGACAGATGATGTCTCGGGAAGACGGTACTATATTCGATAGTAGTCACGGTCATTCATCTGCTGTGCGATAGGCCGTAGTCGTGCGGTGATACAGGGAGACCCAGAATGTGTGTGACCCTTGGGAGTGGAAGTCCCAGGATGGGGGTGGCGTTCGAGTCGCCAGGTTTCGGCAGACCGCAATTTGCGTCTAACCTCAGCGGCCCGGCGTGACTTTTTTGTATAGAATCCTTTGTTTTCACGAAGGAAAGAGGTATGCAGCGCTTCTTGCCACAGTTGGGGCATCGAGGGAAAGTAAGTTGCATGGGGACAATCAAGGGAAGACAGTTGCATGTCGTCATATTGTCCATTTGTCGATGGATTCCGTAAGTCTTGCGAGGTTCTATATCGATGGATTCTGTAGAAGGAATAATGTGGGCTTCGGCAGTGGGATTAAGGGTGGAAGACATGGCTGGCGGTGCTCGTAGTTTTGCGATTTGTAGAGGGTGGGTGATGCGGTCGAAGGTGCGCAGTGGCCACTTCTTTTATATCATGTAAATCAATCGGAGACACAAAAAATGTTGTTTTTCCTTCGTGTCTTTCTAGGCTCAAGTTCTCGGTCAGGCCTGTCTGCCACACTATTCGAGGGCAAAAAAATGCACGTATCCGCATAAGATGATTCAGAGTCATCAAAATCTAGATTGATGCGCCACGAGAGCGCGCGTTGGTATAAAGCTAGAGGTTCATTGGGGGCTGGGTGGTATAGCTTACATCTACGGCTGAGAGAGTCCGTGTATGATGTGTACGGAACGTACTGACGTTGTTCGCATATGACTTGACCACTGAGTTCGTACATCTGTCTGCTACTGATTGACTACTGAACGCTACAATGTCTGGAGGACGGAGGTGGGGATTCGATACATATAAACCAGGAAGACTTGAAATTCGAGGATGGGCCAATATTGTGTAATGACAGTGATCAATAGAGAGAGTACGTGATTGAAGCCTTGGAAGGAATGTCGGGTGGTAGACACAGAGCAGCTGTTCAGCAGTGGGATCAATAAAGCCTGCTTTCCAGCAAGCTTACGGCATGCACCTAGTGTCTCGATGGGTAGGCGTCATAACGCGGCGAAGTGGGGAGACCCAGGACCGGTGTGACATTCGCACCCGGGAGCGGGAGGCCGAGGATGGGGGTGGCATTCGGGTCTCCCGGACGCGGCAGAGGGTGGTGCCTCGTGTCAAGGCCCAGCGGGCCCCTAGTATTCAGCCCGAGTGGTCCTTTCGAGCGCCTGACCGGCAGGCCACACGTCGGGCAGCTGGGGTAGCCGTGCGAGACTGCGACACTCCATGTCGGACAGCCGGAATCGCGGGTACACTCCCTGTGCTGAGTAGGGCGTACGTGCGCCTGCTGGCGGATCGCGCCGGGCTGCTGGCGAACCGCGCCGGGTGCGCCAGAGGGAGGATGGCGGCTGCGAGTGGGCGAGGGCGGCTGACGACTGTTAGCGGAGGCGGGAATGTAGTACGGGGATAGGTGTTGGGGCGATGGGACGGGATAGCGGTGGGAGGACATGACGCGGATGAGCAGTGAGATGTGAGATTTTAGTGAATAGGCGTTATATCTGGCCGATTGATCACTAGGAAGGTCTGGAGCGCGTTGAAGGTGAACGTGAAGACGCTGGTCTTTGAGTAGGCGGGTCGCTTTGGAGCTGATTTGTTGGACTTGATGCCTTTCCCGACAAGCTTGACCTGCTTTTATAGCACACGGATCAGCGACGACAATACAGCGGCCGAGCCAGAATCGCTGTGGCGACTTACCAACGGTTGATCTCGATGCACGCCAACGACGTCTTGTGATGGTTCATAGCAACGCATGTAGAGGGATGAGCGGAAGCCTGAGAACGCCGCGCATCCCATCCGAAGCGCTGCATCTTGGATACGTGCGCCACAGCGAGGGACAAGGGAGGGTGCACCAGGGCGATAAGCGATACAATATCATACCGAGAACCAGGCCCTCGTCTTCTCGGGATATGGAGGGCGTGTCAATCCTGAGGTCATTGTGGCTGAACGATCGTGGCGAGCGTTGGTCGTAGCCAGCGAGCCTGCTCGATATGACATGGGCGAAAACAATAAACCGGGTCCTTGCGTGAGAAAATGCCGCCATTGCTGCATTCCACATCTTGTTGATCATCATGCAGGGCGCTGATGCAGCGGTAAAGAAAAGCGTCCCCGTGTCGTGACTTGCGAATATCGACGCCGGATTATGCGCCGCATTGAGTTCGGCATTAGACCGTTACAAGCGCTGACCGATGAGCTCGCCTCGAGGCGCGTCGCTCCCAATAGCTTCGGGTACTTATGGCCGGACGCTACAAAGGGCGACTGGAAAACTGTAAGGACTATGCAGGAGCGCCAAGTGATGCAGATCATAGCGGCGTCATACGGTGGTTAGAAACATATCTATGCATGAAGGCGTCGGGCTTGTACAGCGGTCCGAGTATGAGTATGAGGGGAAGGCCACATATTGCCAGTGCTGAATAGCTCACGCGAGGAACGGCGGCCACCATGAAGCTGCACATAATGCTTGAGGTCTCGGTAGAGGTCGGTCTCGCCACTGTATTGCTTCGTCTTGCAGAGACACAAATTTGCCAGACAAAGACAGTGAGCATGAGACGTGAATACGAGATACGGGGGATTGTCACCTTGTTCAGTGATCGCCGCAAGGTTTACGACCCCAGGTGTAGTCTGCGGACGCTCTTGACGTATCAACAGAAGCTTTGATCCGCCACTGAGGGTATTTCCAGGTGTACGTGTATCCATCTGGCGTTGTTTTGGTAGTGTCCGGCGGAACGTCTTCTACACGTTCCCAGTACTGGTTTCTCCAGTCCGGGCGCATATCTTCGACGATCGTGTTCATAGTGCCGTAGCCGTGAGCGTATTCAGATCGCGATTCGGGAATCGGAGTGGGATTGTGATACCCGCGTCGGGCAAGCTGCTTACGAGCCCGAAGCACTTCTTCTTCGATTTGTATGGCATGGATCCAATCCTCATCGTCGTATTCGGGATAATCTTCCTTGAGTTGCGCGCTGCCGAAATCGATAAGAACAGGATGATTGACGTCGTCTGGTGGCACAATGATGTTTCGCGGGGCTACATCGTTGTGGACGACGTGGTTGTCGCGAACACGGCGCAGAGTGGCGAGTACTGCTTGGGAGATGCATTCAGCGTCCGACGCTGAGAGGTTTTCACCAACAACGAGCTTGTCCAGGGGCGTGCCTTCGATATACTCGAGGAGCAGCCCGGGCACTTTCGTAATGAAAGGGTCCGTATCTGGGGGTACGTCCGTAGCAGCGTAGATGCACGATCCGTACAGTCGCGGTATGCCGTCCCCTTGCAGCGCGTTCAGTTTTCTGTACGCTGCCTGCTCGGACTCGAGCGATATACGAACACCCGACCACCGCGCGATCTCCTGCATCCAGTCCATATGCTCGTCGGTGTCGTACTCGGAGTCTGGGATATCCTGGCTAGATCCTCCTAGAAGACGCCAATAATTGTCCCAATGTCCGGCGCGCACCTTCTGCAGCCCCTGCTCGAAGGCGAGAGCGCATTTCGCCGTCCAACCATGCCTATGAAGTCCGATGGTATCCTTGACCTCGGAGGAGCGTGGATCTGCCAGTTTGAGTATGAAGCGGCGGGGGAGGCCAGGATAAGGATGTACCGCTTCTACGAGAAGGCTCTGATTGATAGTGAATGGCACGAATGGTTGTATCACCACTACGTCGATAGGACGGGAGATAGCTTCGCCCTCAGGACGGTATGACACTGTAAGGCTGCGACCGGCTGTATACGGACTAGGTATGACACTGAGAGAGAGGATATCAAGGTATGCCATTATTACAGGTAGTCATTCTTGCTCGCACCTACGATTCTGCATCTTGTCCTGTAGTGGCACATCCGTGTCTGTTGGCACTACGGAGGCTGCTGCATGAGTGAATCTCGATAAAGTTGGCGTGACGCGCCGTACGAATTCCAGCACCTCAAGAGGCCCACGATGCGATGTGGTGATGTGCCGACAGCGCGTGTAGCGAACGGCCGCAGCAGTTCCTTTGATACAGGTCCCCTGGCAGGGAATCAAGATCGCAGGTGTAGTACCAAATTGACGAGCGAGCAGCCTAACAGATGACCTTGTTAGCATAGCGTTGAACTGCATTCCCCCTCCTGGGGCGACGTAGTGGTTCAAGACAAGGCGTGCGAACGTCGCAGGAACGATCGATCAGCAGTTGACGCTAGTTGACGCTCAGGCGCCCACACCGATTGTCTTCGCTCACGACGTATTGCAATCTAGATCACTGCGTGTCAGGCATGTCCTGCGAAAAATAATGAGAGAGGCAAGCAAGGGGCACACCAGAACGGTGACCAGAACAGCTGTCGTTCTTCTGGGAAATAGAGGCCTCCTCAGTCATTGTGGCTGTGCGAGCGAGTAAGGACAACAAGCCAGGTCCTTGCGTAGGAATTTACCGCCCGTTATACTGCATTCTACAATTCCTTGATTACGCAGGCCTTATTAAACCCGAGTCGTTGCTTGCAAATATACAGAGCACGGGGAACGAAGGGTGGGCCGTAGAGAGGAAGAGGCTGAGTATAATGAGATTCATGCGCCACAACGAGCGCTTTCAACGCGGAAGGCACGACTCACATGAGGCCATGCCTACACTCATACAACGCACACACCACGACCTGCAGCATCGCAGACGTCATAAGTCTTCAGTATCATCTTCTGGAAGCGCCTGAACATGAGGCCTGAGGAGCCACTTGCCTGACAGAACATCGCCTCGGTGCGGACGAACTGCGAGTCAACAAATCGATTAGCTACTGGTATAAGGTACAGGGTACAGCTACATGTACATGCGTCGATGAAGAGTTCGAATTTCAGACAGCTACTGCCAACAGAGTCCGTGAAGTGGTGTGAACAAGACGTGCACTATGGTACAGACATTGTCCGCAAATCGAAAGGTCGAAGTTTCATAGTCCATTATTGTCCAAAGTCCAAACGTGAGGGTAAGGCGTAAGGCGTTTTATGTCGTGAATCAGTCGTGTCGTGAAGACGAGAGCGTGGGTCAGAGCCTGGAGGACGTCGCTGGTCGTGTCTTGGATCTTTACTTCTTGATGGTGAACTCGGGGCTGTAGTTCCCGGAGTCTCCGAAGACTGGGGTAGTGCGTGAGCATCTTTCAAATGAAAGGACAGAAGCTTTACTCACGGACGAGTGCATAGTCGCTGCCTGGCGCGACGTCGGGGACAGTGATCTCGATCCTACCCAAGAGGATATCGAAGCCCTCGGCAAGAGGATGAGCTGGAGAAATGAACGGGTGAGTTGTGTTACAAGAATGTAATCTAGGTCGGACACGTACCAGCATTCTGAATGCCACCCTTCGCGAGAACTACCCTGCCTACAGGGTTGGTGATCTGCTTCGGTGGGTTCGAGGTGTCCCTGCATTCGACATTAGTACTAATCACGTTGGATTGGAATGAAAAGACCTACCAGGTGACGTTGTGTCTGTGTCCAACTGTCCAGACGGTCCCGTTATGCGGGTAGGTGACTGGTGGTGCATAGACGTCGCGCAGGGCAAGCGGTGCTGCAGAAACCACCGCGGCGAGGGCGAAGAAGAAGAAAGCGAGCGCGGTCATGAACGAAGTCGTCATTGTCGTGATGTGTTAGGTGTGTGTGAATACTATAGGACTGTGTACGACGTTGGAGAGAGAACGAAACCGTAGCGTGTGGTAGGGAAAGAAAGAGCCCATGCGCCGGCACCGCGCGTTTTTATACAGTAGACGCCGAACGGATCAAAAGCTGCAGCACCGAACGCCACCGCTTTGCTCTTTTGCCTCCGTCCACCCTCTTTTCACAAACGTGCCCAAAGAAAATGATTCACTGTGGTGTTCTCAGACAAGGCTGTCCCATAGAGCAACGCACATCAACCGCGCGGGGTGTCCGAACCCGCCGCACCGCCTTTGAGCAAGCGGTGGCGAGGGTTTTATGGCACCGTGCAAAACCATGCAGGGACCTGGACCGTCGGGATGCGACGGACATTCGGGGGTTCCATACGACACCCAGTCACACGTGGATGCTTTTTGCCGCCCATTCGGGACCCGTAAATGAAAAACAGGCAGTGACGAAGGGTCGATGACCGGGTAGGCCTCGAGCCTTCCGTGTCATAAGCACACCGTCCCGGTGACAAGAACGACCATGGAGCCGCTTGAGGCCCCAAAGGCAGTCCTCGCGAACCCGCCAATAATGTCTTGAAACCGGCCGGTGTGCCCTTGAACGTGTCGGACGCCGATATTAATGGTATGCCGAGCGTGTACAGCTTGCTGCAGCTTACAGCGCGTATGGGCTTCGCGTGCTTCTCGCGCAGTCCATACGCGCTGCAAGTTCTCAAAGTTAGCCTGCGCCCTGCGCCCGATCCTCGCACACCCGGGAGTATGACCAGGTCCCGCACTAGAGCCTGAGACATCCCGGGAGGTGACGTCGTGCCATCGCGTCGGCGTGGCGGACAAATGTGTCAACGCGACTCCTGTCGTCCACGACCCAGGCTCCGGGCTCCGCTATCACGCAGATCCGACTGCGCTGAACGCTGCATCGACTCTTTCGCCCTCGATAAGATAACGCACATCGTCCGGTAGGAGCCAAATGATATCTTGCTTGCTGATCGGATTTGCTGCATATCGCTAGATCGTGTACTATCCGAATGCAAGCCATGACGACATGCACAGATCCGGGTCCGGTCCCTGTGAGCTTGGCTTCAGTGAGCTGTATGATGCTATGAACATTGAACTCACCGCTCACGCGTATCTACCCAAATATCGCAACTTCAGGTTTCCATCGGAACTGATTTACCTCCTTCGCCGTGTTCGCCACGAGCACCTTGCCCATGCAGAGCGTTGATACCGGCTGATGCTGACGACTGTACGCAGTGGTCTGTCACGGTGCGCCAAGCAGAACCAGTTGCCGATTCGACGATGCGAGGGTCAACTTTGCATATGCATATTGACCCGACGTCGAACACGTAAGTATTTGATCACCTATGTGGCCTTTTGGTGACGAGGCAAGACGCTAGGTCGGTACTGGCATTGACCAGGTAAGCCTGGTCGCGGCGAGCAGACATGCTGTCAACCGGAAATGACTACAGAATGCAATTTGGTGCAGAAGCTTGAGCGGAAAGTACCTGGATATATAGCCCGTGTAGACTATAATTTGATAAAGCACACAGCGGTGTACAGTCTATCTGGCTTAGTTTGTCACAGTACACGTATACGCTAGAGGCAGGTTGCAAAAGACGTACGCTTAGAGAATTTCGGCCAGTGGCAATGGCGCGCGCGTGCGCCCCAGGCAAAGTTGCAAAACGCGTCTTCATCTAGCCCGCACCGAGTCGGCTTGCTCAGGTGTCCACACGTAGATCTCTGCTTATACACTCGTCACGTAATGCGCTGCCCGCTGTTACTCATTGAAAGCTGAAGCCAAGCGTGGAGGCCTACGACGCGTTTTAGCACGGACCAGCGGGGGACCAGCCCGATCTAGAACAGCGCGACTACGTGAAGTTGGCGTGAAGGGCCGCGTCCAAGCCAATTCCTTCGCTGGTTGGCGCGTTTGCCTGGAATGACACGACAGCATGCGTGGATACGTATATAAAGGCGAGGGCTCTCGGGCACCAACGCTAACCGCGACACTTCACACGACATCCAACTCTTCTAGTCGAAATGGCTGCCGTTCCTGCGTGGGTTCCTGCGATAAACGAGGCTCTTGAGGAGAACAAGGGGAAGATATGTGAGTCGCTTCACGAGACGTGATGCTCGGTTACTTGGGACAGTGGCTGAATCCGCAGCGCAGTCTACCAGGTCGCGACTATCGATACAGAGAAAAATGTACCTCGCGTCCGCACACAGACACATCGCGGTTTCCTGACGCCAACGGGCGCGCCCAACCTAACCGTCTTCAATGCCGCCACGGACACACGGACATACAAGGCCGAGCACGTCCTCGCCAACCCCGCCGTCGACATCGCGTGGTTCTTCCAGGACTCCATGGACCAGTTCCGCGTCTCCGGGCGCGCGTTCCTCATTCCCGGGCCAGAGCACCCTCTCTACGCAGACTGCATCGCGCGGCTGAAGGACAGCCCGGCGCTGTCGCTGATGCAGGCGAAGGGTATTGAGGGCGGTGAGGGCGAGTTCAGCTGGGAGAAGCTCCGGGAGGAGGCGTTCAGGGCATCGCCGCCGGGGCTCAGAGCGACGTGGTGTATCAAGGAGCTGCCGGGGCGCGTCATCCCCTCGTACGACGACCTGAAGAAGTACCCCAGGTTCGTGCCGAACCCGGAGTCTGCGAGGAACGACGAGGATAAGCAGAACTGGAAGACGGCGCTGGCCAACTTCACGCTGATGCTCATTGAGCCGTCGGAGGTTGAATGGCTGCAGATGCTGCAAAAGCCCAACAAGAAACTGCGCTTCTCGAGGGCGAGCGATGCTGAGTATGAGTGGAAGGAGGAGGTGCTGGCACCTTAGAGGTCGTACGCCCGGAATATCTTCAAGAAGGTTTATTTGGACATGCTCTAGATACATGTTTAGTACCCTGACGACTTTGTACAACTCACCAATGACCAACTATCTCGTCCATGGCATTCGTGTATGTGGGTGAGTCGAAACATGAATTCGTCGTCAAGCGCTTTCTCTACTCGGGCCATCACGCGCTATCACGCGTCTCAAAGTTTCATCAAGAACGCTGAGTGCCAGCGTCGCGTCGAGCAGCCTGACGAGGCTTCACGCAGAGGTCTGCTATCATACTGTACCGAATGCTCATTACATCCAGATAGCAAGTCAGTCTACATGACTGTATCGCATGCGTAGATTGATTAATACGGATACAGAAGTGCTGATCTTCCGTCGTCATTTAGTTCACGGCGCGGTCTCGCCAATCTTCAAAGCTTCACTGCCCGGACAGCTTGACTCCTTACCGACCGGAAAGCACAACGCGACCGGAAAATCAACTCATTGAACTGCGCAGCCCTTCGTGGGAGCGCGCCCATACGAGCAGTCTATAGGTCAACGAGGACATATGCCGATACTAGTCGGAAGGCTCACATGCCCCTCCGCTCAGTAGTGGGGATGGGCAGCAGAGACGGAGGATAAAAGCAGAGACACAATGATGGAGATACATCATTCTGCGTGCTCGACCAAGCGCATATAACATGTCTCCTAAAGTGTGGCTCAGTACGTCCAGGTGTTCGCCCATATTCCGTAACATTACTGACCATCAATTGCCAGTCACCGGTGCCTCTAGCGGGTTCGGAAGAGCCGCCACTGAGCAAGTCCTGAATAGCGGCGACATTGTCATTGCGACTCTCCGCAAGCCTGAAGTGCTCGCTGATCTCCAGGCGAAATATCCTACGGACAGGCTCCTCGTGCTCAAGCTCGACGTAACGAAGCACCAAGATGTCATCGACGCTTTCCGGAAGGCGAAGGAGGTCTTCGAACGCGTCGACGTCGTCTTCAACAACGCCGGCTACGGCGTTGTCGCCGAGGTGGAGGGCACACCAGACGACGCGGCGCGCGCCATGTTCGACGTGGATTTCTGGGGAGCCGCGAACGTCAGTCGCGAGGCGGTCAGGTTCTTTCGCGAGGTCAACAAGCCCGTCGGCGGTCGGCTCCTGATCACCTCGTCGATGTCAGGGACTAAGCCTATTCCCCTCATTGGCCACTATAATGCAGCGAAAGCTGGTCAGTTAATCAGGCCATGACCTCGAAGTATGACGCAATCTCACCTATTAACTGCAGCCTTGGAAAGCCTCACTGAATCCATGGTTTTGGAACTGGATCCTGCATGGAACATCAAGGTGATTTTCTTTCGAACTTGGTGCGTAATTTAGTTGGTCTCACCCGGGGATATACCTACGCAGGCAACCTTGATCGCACCGGGCGGATATGCCACCAACAGCAACAACAACCTTGTGGTATTTGCAGCGCCGCCAGCATACACGGCCCCTCACCTCCCGACCGCGATAATCCGGAAGCTCATGGCCAGTGGCGAGGTTCCATTTCAACTCGACGGCGATCTGAAGAAGGCCGTCGCCAAAATTTACGAGCTCGCGAGTGTGGCGTCGCCCCCTCTGCACTTCCCGCTTGGTGTAAACGCCGTGCAAAACATCAGAACGCACCTTGCCGAAGTTGGCAAGGAGGTGGACGAGTACGAATCATGGTCGAAAGGGTTGGCTGCCAAGAAGTAAAAATTGGCGAGGCTGCGGCCTGGAACTCGGACACGATAGTAAGTCCGTGCCCCAAGTGGGAGAACCGAGGAGAAGGAGAATTCGGGTCCGGTGGTGCTTACGATTATGTATTTGTCCCGTTCACACATGCATCTCAGTGTGTCACGGTCCACGATACGATATAGAGTACAGAGGATACAAGGATGGATGATAGGATATAGCTACAATGTGTGAAGTCAGGCCGTGTCCATGTCCACGTCGTCTATGTTGACGATCTCCTCCCTAGATTTATCGAGAGCGGTGTTCTTGTTGCGTCTTTCCGCAAGGAAGGCATCGATACGTTCCTTCAGCTCGAGGGCTAGTGAAAAGTATGAGTGTGGGTGGGTGACAGAAATTTCAATCGTACGCACCGGGCAACACATCATCCATCGAGAGAGGCGCACGGTTGAAAGGATCCTTTGCGTCTGAGAGGAGATGGGACTTGATAGTGGAGCGGTCCACGATGGTATGTGATGAAGGTAGGAGGACTGGGTCCCGCATGAGAGTATACATCAGAGGGTCTGTGGTATCGATGTCAGCACAGTGACGCTAGTCAAAGAAGAAACAACCGACCAAGGAACTCGTCCGGAACTTCGCCAATGTCTTCCTCAGCCTCGATGGTGGCCTTGGTCTCCTCGACCTTCACCACGAACAACAGCAGCTTCTCGATCTCGTCCTCAGACATCAGGCCGCGCTTTCTGGCAATTGCAGCCGCTCGCCGGAACAATTCCTTGCGGTAACTGCGCTCGTCCTCAGCAACCGCTCGCGCAAACTCCCCCTGGTCCGCCAAGTTCAAGAACACATGCAGGAAGTCGTTCAAGAGTTGTTTGATATTGAACTTGTACTTGTCGGGGTTCTTGACCTTCAGGTTCTGGCAACGCGGACCAACGAGCGCGTCCAGATTGTAGTCAAGCATGGCCGCTAGACGGTTGACAATTTCGGGAACCATAAACGGCGACTTCGTCTCCGCCGTGAACAGTTTGAGAAGCGTGATTGTTGAGTTGCCGAGTGCGACATAACTGCCCGTTTGACGTTCCAAGGAGCGAAGCGCACCCTCTCGTTCACGGCGGTGTTGTTGCGGCTGTCTTGCGAATTCTTCCACGTTTGCCATCTCTTCTTGGATCTCGTGTATCTTCACCAGATCACTCAGTGACTCATCCATGAGGTAGGTCACGTCGTTGATCATCAGGTTGACGAAGCGAACAAACTGGTCCATATTTGTCCTGTGCAGCAAGGTTAAATATCAGTGTCTCAGGGTGCGAGTAAGTGCGATGACCTACCGTGTTTGTATATTCAATGCCTCGCGATGCCCCGCGTTATTCCAGATAATGCGGAAGATTGTGGAGAGGTAACGCCTACGTAGAGTCAGATCTCAGTCAGAACTTTGAGATAGAAAATGATTCGTACCGCGTGTCTGCGAACCAAAACAATTAACACTGAACGCTGTGCGCAGAGATGGGAGACAACGTACTGAATTTATCGTAGAATTGGGAACTGGCGCCAGTCTGCTCAACCTCTGTAGCAGTATATGAGCGTCAGGTCCTCGTGATTCGAACGGGAATGTCAACTTGCCGACGTAGATGTGCATCAGTGCCGGCATGAGATATTTCAGGGCTAGTTGGTGTGTATTGAGGGTCGATTCCATGACACTCTTCCGGCCGTCGTATTTAAACGTTGCGAGGAACAATGCCTGTTCGCAGCACACTCGTCATCTACAGCGACCCCAGGTTATCAGGAAGTACGCACCTCGACTATCTTGGACTTCAGGAATGGGTTCTTGATGTACCATGTTGAAGTAAGGAACGTCAACGCCCATATCAACATCTCGTTCTTGCCCGAGAGCTCCAGGCTCTGCGGGGAATCACTTGGCACCATTGTGAGCATCATACCGTGTGATGACATGAAGACAGACGAACCGGAGCACGAAGCAGTGATAGTCGACTACATCTTCGATGATGTACTCGGGAAGGACACGGAACGATAAAGGAACATCATGTGGAAGTGGGAGCCTGCATGATGATATGAGTTGAGGTGAAGCAAAGCCATAGAAAACAACCCACTCCGGCGGGGTCTTTGGGTGCTGGTGTTTTGGATCGACAGCGCGGATGACCCACGTCGATACGAAGTTCGTGAAGCTGATCGACCGGAATACAAGCTCGGGCTCTGCGAGCTGGACTTGGTACGCCATTTGGGCTGCTTGGATGCCCTCTTGCTGCGCCTGCAAATCACGGTCAGATGCATGCCCCCACGACTCTGAGCGAAATGTAACTACCTTGACAGCGTTTATTTGGGCTTCCATCCGTGCCTGCATGGGTGTCTACACAATTGTCAAGTTTTGGATTTTGCCCAGTGCAGAGTTTTGCATGTACTTACCCCTCGCCACGATCCGTCACCTTCTAAACCCTCAACTTGCCGCGCCAGATCGTCATGGTATCGAGCAAGTTCTTCAAAGGTTGTGATAGTCTTCAGATGACCAAGATGATCCATTGCGAGCGTGAGGTAAAACATCTCGGAGATGAAGTTGGGTGCAGGAGCTACAAACAGATCAGCACCGACTGAAACTTCGTCTGCGAGGAGCAATCACCGTCAGGGGCTGAGTTTTGTTGCCGCCACTCCTCCGCTTCGTTGCTGTCTGCGTTAATGCGGGTCTCGTCCTTCAAGTCAATCCGGTCCGAATGCGCGTAGTACAGAGGGTCGATGCGATCCATCTGCAGCAACGTTATGTATGATCCTCGCGTAAAAATAAGGCAGGCGTACCTTCGTATAGTTTGCATCCATGAAGGGCTCACAGAACCGGAGCATGATAGCTTGAAGGTTCACCATGAAGCTGTCTGTGGCGACAGTCTCCGGTTGTACCTGCGCCGATAATTCAGGACGCATCAAAACTCGAAGGAACGCGACCAAACCTGCATCCCCGCTCGCCTATTATTCAGAGCGATGACACGAGCGAAGTACTGCAGCACGCCTTCCCGTGCCTGAGACGAGGCTCGCACCAGCGTGTTGAAGAT
Organism: Ceriporiopsis andreanae CBS 279.92; assembly: GCA_001969225.1. Lineage (NCBI taxonomy): Eukaryota > Fungi > Basidiomycota > Agaricomycetes > Polyporales > Meruliaceae > Ceriporiopsis > Ceriporiopsis andreanae. The sequence continues at coordinate 55,992 of ALYI01003402.1, forward strand.
TTGGAACAGTGACGACTACAGGCAAGATCAGTAATGTCACTATGATGTGAGGACATCTATTTGCCTGGAGACTCTTGAGCGTTCCCCGCAGACTCGACATTGCGGACTCAAGGTCAGCAGCTGGCCTATCTTTCGGCTTCATGAAATACATTTTCGCAACGTACGGCTGTCCGACAAAAGTATCAGCGCGCCATCGATTGGAAGCAAGAGACAGTACAATCACCCATTCGCGCTCAAACACGCCCAGTCTGATGAGCGGCCCCAGCAAACTGGCCATCTCGAACGTCGGTGCGGTCGCGGACGGCGGGTTCCACTCCGGGAGGCGCGTGATCATGTTGGCGATGCTCTTCACGCTGACGAGCGCCTCGAGCCCGCCGATGACGCCGCGCCACGCTGCGTCGCCGCCCGCGAGGCCCTCGGGGCGGAAGAGCGACGGGTGGAAGCACAGCGTGCGCACGACGGGCCCGAGCACCTCGTCGATCTCGTCGTCCGGCTCGAACCGCCGCGCGAGGTCCTGCAGGAACAGCTCGATGTCCGATGGGCCCAGGACGGATTGGGAGGCGCTGGAGACGGCGAGCAGGGGTGTGGCGAGGCTGGAGAGCGCGACGAGCGGCGCGACAAGTTCAGGTGGGCCGAGTGGTTTACTATCCGAGAGTTACAGAAAGATGAACAGGAGACGAGGGATTGATACTCACCCGCGAGGTTGCGGGAACATCTCAGGCTCCTGCAAAGTCAAACCGGCATAGCTGATCACTAGGTCGCGTACTTTGTCCAGGACCGTGGTCGCGTGCTGGACTTGCAGCGGCGGATAGCCCTACATAGGACTTTAGTGAGCGTTCATGCTGCGAATACCCACCACGCACCTTTCGCATTAAAGCAGACTTGATGGATACGAGCCGCTTCCAACACCCGACGAGGTATTCGAAGACGGTGAGATCTGGGGGCAGCGAAGCCAGCACAGGCGCGAAGTCGAGGTCGTCATCCTCGCTGTGTATGGTAAGTATACCACAGGTTATTTTGACGTGAATACACTCACGACATAGCCTGCGGGTCCAGCTCCAGTCTCGCGATCAACAGACGATCGGCGATGTCTGCAGTGAGACGAACGGGCTTGTCTATCTCTGCAAACACATGAGCACTGGCCACAAACACGCCAAGCACACATGCGCACCCATCTCGTTATCGAGCTCGTCCGCCAGCGCCTTCAGCCACACCACCTGGTACGCACTCGCTTCCGCCTTCTCTTTCTACAAAAGCCCCCATAAGTTAACGCTGCCACAACGAGCACTGGCATCGCTACTCACATCGAGAGTAACGTTGAAGATCGTGCCGATCGTCTCGTGCTCCCACTGCGGGAGGTCGAGGTGTGCGTTCTGCTGCGTCTTCTTCTTCGCGGGCGCGAGGCTCGGCACGGCAGGCACCTCCGCGGGCCGCTTCAGCCAGGAGGACGGCGGCAGCTTTATAGGCGTCGCAGCCGGCACAGCTGTCGGTGTCGACGGGCCAGCAGAAGGCGGCTTCGAGGCTGCAGGCGCAGGCGTGGGCACTGGGCTGGGGGTGTTGGACACCGCTCCTTGCAGCTTCGCGAGGCGTTTCAACCGAATCTACAAAGACGATGAGTACCCATTTCTCGAGATATGTTCGCGGCACCGGACGCACACGCTCAGCATCGTCCTGCGGGTTTGTAGCCATGTTCAGTCCGTGTGTAAGCGTGCAAGATGAGTGTTCTAGTCAGAGTCGGCGGTAACGCTCATTAACGCGGCGGACGCGTGTACTGCATTGGCGCCGGCGAACAACCTCAGCCACTCCGCGAACGATGTACCGGAAGTTCCAAATAATTGAAGGTATATAGGAACGAGACATTAGACAAAACATATGAGGTGTAATAATAATGAGGATAGATGATATCATGCAATGACACAGTCGTCCTTCTTCTTCCCGCTCTCTGCTTGCTCAGCTGCAAGAATGGCCTTCTCCTCCTCCGTCAGCAGCCCCTTCTTCGCCCTCTCCTGCATGGCTTTGCGCCTACTCTCGCGCTCCGCCTTTGCCCGTCTAAGTTATAGCAGATATAGATACAGCGATGTTGTGGTCGATGATGATAGCAATACAATGTGATGCGAGCGTTCATGCGGTAGCAAACAGCGGTGGCGGAGCCCACGAATTAGCGGATTGAGTAGTTTTAGGTATACAGCGTTTGGGTGGGTCGTTAGCGTTCGTGGCGTTAGTGGTATTCGTTTGCGTCAGGTTGAGGTTCACGTTGATGACGTGCGGCGTAGTGGGAGATGCGGCAGAGCTATCGATTTGTTGAGTGTCACTGAGGGACGAGGAAAGGAAGCGAACGTACCGGTCTGTCTTGGAGAACGGGTTCGGTTTGGATGATGACGACGACGTTGAAGATGAGGCAACCTTGATCGGGGCTGGTGCAGGAATGCGCGCGGGTGTGGGCCTGGCGCTGGCAGCAGGTCGCGCAGTCGAGGCGGCAGTTCTGGTAGATGAAGAACCTGCCTGGTTCAGAGACCTCTTGATAGCAGCCATAGCTGCTGAGCCGGCAGCCGAGGTTTGTGTAGAGATGTTGTTAGGCGTCTTCGTGGGCGCCGCCGGTGTCGAGAGACTTGCACAACTATGGTCCTTCGGGAAGCGATGTGAAGGGCAGAACTGCTGCTTGCAAGACTACACAGAACGTCCAATGTCAGCCGAGCCGATACAGTGAAGAAGGCGGCACTCACGTCGCACTTGATCGGCGCAAACAGCACCTTCCCACATTTCGGTCGCGCGCAGTGCGGTGTGGACGAGGTCTTCGTCCTGCCAGTCATCACCGAGCACTCCGTGTTGATGTGGCGCTCCATGCGAACGTTAGGGTCTTGCCCTGGCGGTATGGCCACCGGCGTATTGCACAGAGGGCCTGGAGGTCATGTTAGCATGATCATTCATCGAGCGTGAACACAGATACGCACATGACGGCGCGATGCGGTTGTGCTTGGTCTCGTCGTACTTCTCACACTTGTGTGCAGCAGGTAGATAGTGCTCTGCGCAGTACGGCTGGTTACAGTGCTGGCATTTGAAGGGCAGAAAATCGTGGAGAAGACAAGAGGGGTCTGAACACTGCTGCCCGATGTCGAGAAGTTGGGCGTCGCGGTCGGCGGGGGAGGCTGATCCAGACATAGTAGACGGTTATGGTGATAGTTGAGAGTAAGATGTATGCAGTGCGCCCCGGCCACGCTGAGTGTTTATGTAGAGGGACGCGCGGCCAGCCACGCAAGCCTGTGGTCGTCGGTCGTCGGGGAGGGTGCAGAGGCCTGGTAAGCGCCCCAGAACCTTCCAAATCTTGCTGGATCTTGCTTTGTCAGCGGACCATCCCGAAATGAAATTCCAGCGCTAGTCGTTTTCCCTGCGCGGGGCGATGAGCCGAACGGCGAACACATGCAGGCTCGGAGGGGGTCACCGCTTTTCTTTCTGCAACACCCATCATGGCCTCCGTGCCTACTCTCACAGTCACTTTTGTGAGTAGAGACGTGGAAATGTCGTGCAACTGCGCTAACAAAGTATTTAAGATACGACATGGCGAGTCTACAGACAATCCGGTTCGTCCAATCGCTGAGGCGTCGTAGCTATTCTCACCGGATCCTGACTCGAATTTGTATTCAAACAGCTCAATGTGTGGGCGGGTTGGAGGGACGCCCCGCTCTCTAACCACGGTCTGTATTGACTTGCCACCGTCGTTCGTCTTAGCATTCGATACTCATTCACGTCGATGCAGGAATGAACGTGCGTAGCATCATACCACGCGCAAACACGCGTCTATACCTTCGTTGAAGCAAGCACGCGCTGTAGGAGAGGCCCTCGCCGACATTCGGTTCACCGCCATCCACGCGTCGTCCCTCAAGCGCGCGTTCATGACCGCGGAGGGCGTGTACGTCGCGCAGAGCGAGCCCAAGCCCCCGCTCACCGCCGAGCTGCTCATCCGCGAGCAGCACTTCGGCCAGGCGGAGGGCCACAAGTGGCTCCTCGAGGACCCGCCCGGCCTGACCCAGGAGGGGTGCTACGCGCGCAACCTCTGGCCTGTCCTGCACGAACGCTGGCAGAAGTTCCCCGACGGCGAGAGCCTCGACGACCTCGCCGCGCGTGCGGCACAGGCCATTGAGCAGATCGTCATGCCGTATGTGGTCAAGGCCGCGAGGGAAGGGAAGAAAGGGCTGCATATCGCGCTGGTCAGCCATGGGCTGTGCATCAGCGAACTGATACCCGCTCTGCTGAAGAAAGATGTCAGCGGACGGCACCCCGGGCACCATTTCCGCGGCATGCTCAACACCGCGTGGACGCGCATCACCGTAGACGTAAAGGTAGATAACTGACGACTGACACATTGAGTATTTGTGCTAATTTCTCGCGTCTTTAAAGGGTCAACAGGACGGTCAACCTTTAGAATTCGCCGATACCGATCTCCCACCACTAGAAGTCCGGTTAATCAAGCACAACGAGGCGAAACACCTCGAGAACGTCGTGAGTCGCGCACCCCGTCCTGTACACGAACGTACTCAGTATAACGCGCAGAAGCGCCATGGCGGCATCGGTAAAGCGGCGTACGATCCCAAGCAGAAAGATATCCGTACGTTCTTCGATGGCGCAGCGGCGCCCAAACCGGGCACGGTGCTCCCGAACGGCGGCATTGTCGTCCTCCCTAACGGAGGTATTGCCGAAGCGAACGGGGACGCGTCGAGTACCCTCGAGCTTGCGGAGGGACGCAGCGAGAGCAATGCTGAAGATGAGGCTGATGTAGAGATTAAAGAAACGTCAGACTGATTGACTAGAGCACGCAGGCAAAGCAAAAGCGCGAATCATTGATACTGCATAATCATATTTGTACAGCAGAAGACTAGAAAATATAAACAAAGTACGTGTCCTATATCCGTGTATGTCATTTGCGCTCGAAGCTACCTAAAACAGTCTTTGAATTGGTCGAACTTCACCAATCTGGAAACAGCTCTATGAGTCCGGCAGCGAGTAGCACGTCGTCCACCCGTAGCCATACTTGTCGTCTTGCGACGGATCCTCCGACATCGGCCACGACTCTCGGCGGGTAGCGGAAGATCTATTCCATATGAATGACCCCGTGTGGGCACCGTACCTTCGGGCGCGCACGTCTCCCCCTCTCACTCATCTCGTCGTCGTCGTCGGAATACGCCAAGTCCAGGTAGTCGATGTCTCTGCCCCAACGGCCATAGTGGCGCCCTGTGTGTTCGCGTTCCTCCGGGTTCACGCTTCGTGGGCGTCGGGCGCGCTCCCGCCAGGCTTGATCTGCGCCTCTACACAGGAGTCGATACTCTTCGCGATACTCCTCCATCTCTCTCCATCTCTGCGCCGCTGGCGCACTGGCGCCTTGCATTATCAATTCTAAGATCCGCTTTCGATAATTGAGGTCCAACATCATTGGACTCTCCGTCACCCATGCCGCTTCAATACCGTCTGTGATGCGCCAGCCTGTGGACGCGAGTGCAAATGGGAGCCATGGCGGAAAGTGGATTTGCCAGTCGTGGATAGTGTAGGGATCGTCTTCCAGCGGGTTGCCGTCGTCTTCCAGCGTGCTGTCGTCGTCTTCTAGTGTGCTGTCGTCGTCTTCTAGTGTGCTGTCGTCGTCTTCAGGGACGGTGCCGCTGTCTTCCACGGTGGTGGTACGGTCGTCTGGGGCGACACCTCTGTCTTTCAAGCTGGTGTCGTTGCCTTCTAAGGGGGTGTCGCTGTCTCCTAAAGTGCCACTGTCTTGTGGGTCGCTGACTTCTGGGGCAATGGCGCCGATGTCGGTATTGTGTGAAGGCATCAGAGGCGGGCCTGGCGGAGGGTACAGTCGGAAAAGTTGTAATGGGTCTATGCCCAGTGTTCGCTTCTGCCAACGGTAGTGTCGCGATTCGTCCCAGGTAGATCTCAGTGGCGGGCTATAAGTGTGCCTACGCTCACAGTAAAAGCACATCCTGCTCGAAGGTAGTGGTCGACTTGGGTGGATGTGGGTAAGTGTTGCTCTTGTCGTACCTAAGATCAGACAGAGCTGTTGGTTTATATGTGACCGGCGGTATATGACCGCAATCACCACTATGTGGCTCTGTATTTCTCGCCACAATAGTTTGATGCGTGGCGTGGTTGTCGAGGCCGCCACAGTGGGCACGCAGCAGTTCAACCCGCGGATCCCCGGCCAAGCAACATTGGGCGGTGCTGGCGGTAGTGTCTTTTCTTACAACTCGCATTTTTTTGCGGTGTATGCGCAGTATACGGCAGTGCGAGACAAGTCGCTGATAAAATTGATATATTAGTGTTAGATACGACTACGAAGGACCCCGAAAACCCGTTCTTTGCGCCGTGCGATGCGCCGTGCGAAACAGAACATACTGTTTTCTGGAAACTCTCACTTATTTGAAGGCAAACTAATACATTTCTACACCAGCTGGTACAGATATGGCGCTATGGTCAGTTTTTACCGGCATATACTCTCTGAATCGCCACCATTTTAGGCGTTTAGTCACCGATGACACAAACCAGTGTTACCACCGTGCCGCAACTTCCACGCCATAATTGCAGCGACAAACATGATACATCTCACCTTCTCTAAATTATACTTCGGAATTATCTCGTGTTACTCTGCCCTTCTACTTGTATTTGACTTTTCCTCGCAAGCTACGTTTCCAATCACTGTCCAGATTGGGAAGTCGAAATGATGGCTCGCAAAAATGCAGTTCTACGCACTGCAACAACTCACTATGACATTGTTAAGACATAGAGCAAGTGCCAATTTGCAAGTTACAGATGGTGTGAAGATTTATTACCGCATTTTGTACAGGTGAGCTGGGAACGAGCGAAACATGTGCCCTGAGATCACCGCCACAGTGAGCATAGATGTGTTGAGAAGGCGCCCGCGCAATGCGCTGCGGTGACTGAATATGTTGGGCAATATCACCGGTCATATCGCTACGTGAGTAGCAATCCCATAGAAGCAGCACACAATGATATGCAAAGCGTGATGTTTTGTCTGAAGTACACGACGATACAGATGTAGAACCAACAAAACGTTTGCGGTCACAGAGTCAGGCGAGCTCAAGTCGGGACTGTAGCTGCACCGCGAGGAAGGGAACAGCCGGCCATCTGCCAAACAAAGGTCAATCGGTGGACTGTCGAATTGAAGAGTCTATATCAAGAGCGTACCTAGGACGAGGTCGCAGTCGCAGTCGCGGTCGCAGCCGTGGTGGTTGCGTCCGTGCCCTGGATGGTGAACTCGGGCGAGGTGTTGCCCGAGTCGCCCAGGACTGTAGATAGCAAATGCGACAGTATCAGCATATAGATACCCCAATCATGAGAGGGAAATAGGCACGCACGGACGACGATGTAGGTGTCGCGAGTGGGAACGTCGGGCACGGTCACGTTCGTCTGGCCGTCGCCGAGCTTGAAGCCGTACGCAAGTGGGTGCTCTACAATATCCGCGACGGATCAGCTACTTGCTCGGCGAATCCAGACGGAGAAGTACGAATACACACTGATGTCCAGATTCTCATTCTCGCTCCCCGGCTCGCGGTGGCCGAGCAGCAGGTACCCGGCCTGGTTCTTGCCCTCGTCGGAGAGGCCCGCGGTGCTCCACGAGACGATCTGCGTCTCGCCGGTGTGCCACACTGACGCGGCGGTGGGCGCGGTGATTGGCGGGGTGAACACGTCGAACTGCTGGGGCGTGACGGTGGGGGCGGCGGAGGCGACCGAAAGGGAGAGCGCGAGCGCGGCGATGAGGGTGCGGGCAGAGAACATGTTGATGGTGAGGGATATGTTAGAACTAAGAAAAGAAAACGAGTGTGACGATTATTGAGTCACGAGTAAGGGCGAAATCCGTGTAATAGTCACTGGCAGTAAAAGGCGAGGAAAGTATGGGGGGAGAAGAAACGAACCAAATCTTATATACAACTGCAAAATCGAACGACCTTTGCCGTATTGTTTGCCGTTCTCCACACACGAGCGTTCGTTGGACAATTTACTGAACGACCTTCGTGGCGCGCCGAGACGGAACCACTGGTGGAGCTCGAAGTAGCGGGATAATCATTCTCACGACTGGTTCATTCGTTTGTCGGTTTGTCGGCGGTCGTTCCGAACCCTATAGCTAATATTTGCTGTGCACAATGAGCATGAGAAGCAAGAAGCACGCACTTTCAAACGACGTACATGATACAGAACCGCCAGCATCTCGCAGTCGGTCGCCATGGCGCGACTCCGAAACATCATGCTCCGTTGCTCCGTCTCCAACGAATGCTTCGAAGTGGAGCGGACATGAGGTCTTCAGTCTTCGTGAGCCTGCGGAGTGGATTTAGGCGACGCTTCTCGTCAGTCGCACAAGCCGACGCTGGTGATTAAAGTGATTGCCTGTCTGCACCGAGTCCCGAGTCCCGAGCCTTACGACCAAGCACCGACGAAGCGACGCGTCATCGCACTCGAGACCATCCGGGGCAAGTCCAAGGCAACAATAATGACAAGGTATCCTACACAGCAAATGCTCGAGATTAGTATATCCTGGAGCAAATAGATAATGGCGACGACGGACAAGCGTACCGCATCATGTTCATTGCGAGCTCGCGCACTGCTGACGGAATCGCCTGTCAGCGCAATCCTGATCGTCGGAATCGCAAACGAGCTCATGATTGCCATTTGCAAAGTTCCGAGCCTAGAGGTATCGTAAGTCGAGCAACAGCGAGCAACGGAGTCGATGTCCAAGTCCAAGCCGCGAACCAGCCGAGGCGCCGTCGTCAGGCGTCCTTAAGCGAGCGCCAATGGGGTTAGGGTCCTTGCTACATCTGTACCCTGTGGCGGCCTCGTCACCGAACAAAACTCACATTCTCCTCAAAAGTATCTCCATGGTCGGTAGGCATACGCATGTTCACACCTACTCAGTGCAATATAAGTGATGTGGGAAATCTTGGTGGCGCGTTGAAGAGGTTTTTATCGCCCCATCACTTGAACTTCTCTATACGGACAGTTTTGATGGGAACTGTAGGTGGAGGAGAAAGATCGATGGCGAGCAGCAAGAATGACTTGGAGTGAGACGAAACGGAGACAGCATTCAAAGATAGCAAACTTCGTCGGTTTTGCCAAGAATATGCGCACATTGATGTTGCGGCACGGCGACAAAACAAGTTTTGTGTCATCAGTTAACCAGTATCTAAAATGTCAAGAAGACTGAGGAACTACACGTCCTAAGGAGGATCAAACAGCTTTATTTGAATCAATTAGCACAATTCGATATTTCTGCACTTTTATACTCATGTAGATCTAGAGGGTACATAATTTTTCGTTTGCGGCGACGCAATACACGGGTCCTCGGGGTCCTTCTATTGATCGTATCGTTTCTAAACGGTCTCGCTGGGCGATAGAGTGATCGCACCGTGTGCCCTCTCAAATCAGTTTTACAAACGTCGAGCTATCAACAGACTCAAGTAACGAACAGCTGACACGGGCCCCGATGTGCTGAGGGCAATATCGTACTGGGGCGCCATTGATTGTGATTTCTAGATTTACAGCGCCACGCCAGCGACATCAGCGCGGCGAACATAAGCCTATCATCGTGTAAGTACATGTATGTGGATGTGCGAAGGTAGCCTAGCTACGGGCCCCGGTGGACTGACAGTGCTCTGACACTACGAGAAAGTTCTGCGCACATCATCGTTCGGACGCCGCATGAGCGCTGGGGATATCGGCGACGGAGTCCACCATCAAACATAGTCACTATAATTCGTGAGAGGCTAATCCATATCATATGGATTAGAGGTGCGTTAACCAAGTCACCTCGGAGAGCATATCGCCACAAGACCGAGGCCCGAGTGCTCTAGCCGGCTTGAAGAGCGCGGTCAGCGATGCGCTGGCGCGCCTGAATGGCAATTTGTCCTCAACTCACCTTCAAGAGCAGACCGTCAGTTTTCCGTATCGACGCGCTCGCGCCAACAATGTGCTCACCAGGGTGTATAAAACGAGGGCGAAAGTGACAAAGGAGTTCAGAGACCAGCTTCTCTGATACTCATTTTATCAGTATCACCATGCAGTTCAAGCTCTCCACTTCCATCACCATGCTTGCAGCTATGCTCTTCGCGGTCTCTGCTGCCCCCGCTGCCGATGCAAACGTCAAAGTTCGTTCATTTGAATGTTACTTATATCTCTGTCTTCGATGTCCGTGTAATTTGAACGTACCACAGGCCCGCTCCACCGAAGTCGACGGCGACATCTTCATCTGCACCGACGCGAACTGGTCCGGCGACTGTACGACCTACGGCTTCTTCAGCGGCGTGTGCTCCAACTTCCCGCCGGAGTTCCAGGACGACATCTCCTCGGTGGGGCCCAACCCGGGGTGGTCGTGCAATCTCTACGTGTAAGCGTCCCCAGCACTGGCCAGCACTCTCGTAGAAGTGTCGGCGAGACTGACAACGTTGGTACATGGATAGTGACTTCAATTGCGACACCGACCAGGGGTTCATCACCCTCACCGACCCCGGTGTCGCCTCCTTGGGCTGGGGCAACGATGCGTTGAGCTCGGTCCTGTGCGTTCCCACCTGAGCATAGAGTGTCAAGGGCTAGACAAGAGGTACGTACTGGCGTTCACGACCGGATAATGATTGACGTCTATCGGCCACTACATTCGTAGCACAGCAGCTTCTGCCTGTCGTATGCAGAAAAAGAAGTAAACTTTACACTTGAGAAATGAACAGAATTTCAGCAATCATGCTGAGCGATGTTTGCGAAATTTCGAGGATGTGCAACAAAATTGAATTGGATTGGATTGGGATTGAACACTGCCCGGGAACATGAGGTTGTACAAACTGCAACGACAACAGGGTAGGATGCGATGACAAAACGAAAAGGATGAGATGAAAGTAGAAGGTGAAGATAGAATTGCGAGGATAAAAATGCTAGATGTCAGCAGCAGCAACAAGGAAACTTGGTTTGAAGTATTTCATATCCGCCTTTAAAGTGACCCATAACAATGCGTGCGCCAAGAGGGTATGAGAGACCAGACACAAGTCAAACCTTAGTACCGCCGAGCGGAGCCGGCGTGCATCGGCAGCCTCAGCGGCGTGATATCGTAGTGCCTCGGGGTCATCCAGCCGTCCCTGCCCTTGCGGCCCGACATGCGCGCGACATGCTCCCGCGTCGGGCTGTCCTCGAGCCCAACCGAGTCGTCGCTGCCCAGATCAAAAGCCTCGCGCAGCGCCTCACGCGGAGAGGGCGTCACGTTGCGACGCACCACGGGGGACACAATGCGGTGTGGTGTGACCTGCCCGAGGTACCGGTGCGGGTCGTCGTCCGAGGACGGCGGGTCGGAGAAGGCGGAGGACGACCCGCTGGAGCCGTGCTCGAGAGACGGGGTATCGAGGATTGAGTCATCTATGGAGGCCAAAAAAAATGTTCAGGGGAGTACGATGCCTAAAGTGCGAAGGAATGCGAACCACTATTGAAGACCGTCATATCCCGCAGTTTCCTCAGCGGAGACGACGAGCCATATGCCATTACTTCGCCTTCTTCGTCGCTCTCCTCCTCATCTGACGCGGGTAGCGGGGACAACGCACGGCTGGTCTGCGGGCGACGCGGCGTACCCGGTCTCATCGCTCGTTTTGACGACGTGGGAAGCGAATGCGTCGCGCGCAGAGTCGAGAACTTCACAGAGCCACCACCAGTAGACCGCGTCCGCCTCAAGCTCTGCATGGTCGGCACCACTACTGCATCGAACAGCTTGCGCTTTCCAGATGTGACTGGCGTCTTCCGCGAAGAAAGGCGCACGGTGGGCTGCTTGACGGGAGAACGAGTACGACTGGGCGATCCTAGAAGCGACGGAAGCTTCGGCGGCGGGGACCTTGAGTGGCCAGTAGATGCGGCAGCATGAGCCTGAGCGAGGAACATGCTCACGGCCGCCGCCCTGTTACGGCGTTCCGCCGATGAGGGCGTACTGCCAAAGACGTGCGACACGTCGCTGCGGCTCCTCTTACGCTCCCTCGGCTCGCGATCATCGTCTGAGTCGTCTGCCTCGCGCACGCGTTTTCGGGTCGCAGTAGGGGTGGATGGCACGGATGGTGACCGCATCGCGATGCGCTCTTCCACAGACGTAATTGAGTGCAGAGGCGATGCGTAGGGCGACGAGTTCTCCTTCTCGTGCTTGTGCGCGCTGCCCTGCGAACGTGGGGTTTGGCGTCTCGGAGTGCTCGGGAACGGTCGAGTGCTAGAAGGCGTCGACGGCATAGATGCGAGTGAAAACGAGAGACGCGAAGGCGACGTCGACTTGCGTGGTCGGGGGGTGATATAACGTTCCTCGCTTCTTGGCGTCCGGATGGGCGTAGCTGGGAGATCTGGGAGTGTGAGACTGCGGACCCGTGGTGTGGACAAGGGCGAATCTGGCTCCCGAAGTAAGTACGCATTGGAGCGCGCCAGCGTGCGCGGAGAGGGAATCTCTGGTGATAGTGTATACGGGTCCGATGGAGGCAGGTCGATGAGCTGTGACTCCACCTCCGACTCCTCGTCGTCGTCGTGATCGAAGTCCTCTTCGTCTGTCATAGCCGCCTCGGTCACCAAGCCCACCTCGCGGAGACAATTGACGATGGGCTCCGGCCAACCGCTCGACGGCTGGAGAACGTCGTTGTAGTTGGTGTTCCAAAACTCGATGAATACGTCGTCCAGCGCTGCCGGCTTGTCAGGGCGGCCGAGGAACGGGGACTCGAGCACAGTAGCAAACTGCGTCAAGGTCTTCACATCCCGCGGTAGGCACATCATTCCCACCGTGTAGGTCTCGTACAGTGGCACGACGTCCATTTCGTATGCCCTAGGCTCGAGAGAGCGATATTCATCAGCGATCCACTTGGACACGCCCGTCTGTACTGCGTCAAGCACGTCTGCCATGAACGCGGTCGGGCAGGCGCCCACCGTACGCGCGAGGGATCGCAGAAGCCATGTCGACGGCACCGTGTTGCGTGGCGCGGGCGGATACGTGGACACGAGTGTGTCGTTGACGAAGGCAAAGAGGTTGCCGGGCACCTTGCGCGCCTCGGTGATGTCGAAGTGAGAGAGCAGCAGGTCCGCGACCCGAGTAGACGACATCGATGTCGGGCAATGCTGCTCGGCGATAGTCGCTGCAACGTAGTCGACGACCGCGGTGGAGTCCACGCCGCAGTCGAGCGCGCGGTCCATAGTGAGCTGCAGGAACGTGTTCCAGTCGTCCAAGTCGCAGTTCGACATCTCCCACGACACCGCGGTTCTGCAGAGCGCTCAGTTAATAGTTGACAAAAGTCACATGGGAAGGGAAGAGCTCACTGGAATGGCACGCTGAGCAGGAACATAGAAGTCTGCAGCTCCGGCGAGTGACAGTGGCGCCATTTCTCCAGGAACGTCGACCACACCAGGCCGCGCACGCTCGGTGGCCACTCCATCGACGGGCCGTCCGCAGTCCAAAAGCTCACCATCACTTCGTCTTCGCAATAGTACGCAACCTCGGCGCAGACCAGCGCCCACTGCGCGCGCACCTCGTCGCACAAATCGGTCTCGACGACTAGGTCCGCTTCCCTCACGACCAGTGTGTGCAGAATCCGGCGCGCGGCTTGCGGGATCGCGCCGGCCGGGAAGATGTGGCGGATGTGCATCCACAGCTGGCGCACGAGGAGCAGCCGGAGCGCCGGACGCCAGCGGTAAGACGGCAGAGGTGGTATATTCCTGCCGCCATCCGTTGCTGCATCGCCGTCGGGGCCGCCGGGGCTGGTGGGTATGAGGAACGATGTGTCGCCATCGACTGCCAGCGCGAGGTCGAGGGTCTTCGCTCGCAGGATGGAGGCGAGGATGTTTGCAGCGACAGCTGCCTGTGCGATGAGGCCGTCAGAATCGCCGGCCTCTAAAGTAAAAAAAGCGAGATGGGCGGGATCAGTGTTGAAGTCGTGTATATGACATCAGTAACCATTGGACGAACCTGACAGTGCCACCACTTTCGCCTTGAATATACCCGCCCAAGTGTGCAAAATTTCCCGCTATTAGCAAATTGTGGGTCAACTTCCCGCATACAAAGCTAAAAAAAACTGTGAGACTGACCGGGAACTCAGAACCCCATGCGAGCTTCAACGTTAGCAGCCCCTCCTTCCAGACATCCAAGATCGCCTCGAACACCCACTCCGACGTCAACTCCTCTCGTGTCAAGCTCCGCAAGTCTTCGGTTCCCGGGCTTACTTCCAGCATCGGCCGTATTATCGCTGTCAGGCCCTTCCAGTCAGCAGTCAGCAGGCCCGGATTAACGCTGAATAGCGGGATAGGGAGTAGGCAGCGCTGATCCCACTCGACGTCTGGGGAACCAGTCACAATGTGCCGCGCGACGTCTAGCGCGTCCAGCGTGGCCTGGCCGCCTTTCTGGATCATGGCCTTCAACAGCTGGAATACGCCGCGCATGATGTACTCCGTGTCGGCGCTGTCTTCGCAGTCCCGCACGCGCGAAAGCCCGGCACCGATTGTGGCGACGCCCGCACCCATGTCGACGACGCTCGACACGACTTTCCACGTCTTCTCCATGCGCTCGCAGAAAAGCTCTTCCTCCTCCTCCGTCCATTCGCACGGTACCTCCTCGCCCGCGTCGTTCTCCACGGGAAGCTTCACGGGGCGCGGGCGGAAGTACGCCCACGTCATCGCGCGCCAGCCAAGGCACCCTAGCCCGCGTACAGTGCTCTTCGGATGGCGCATCCCCATCGAGTACAGTATAGTGATAATGTTCACGAGCTTCTCGCTGATGTAGAGGAACGGCCCGAGGAGCACGATGAAGTTTATGAGCACGCAGAAGCCCCATATCGGCCCTTGCGCTGCGTGGTTCGGATCGACCGCCTGCATGATGGCGCGCAGCGTGCGGACGATGTTTGCGTCCTTCAGAGGGCTCTTCGGTTTCTGCGAGGCCGAAGGCGGCGTGCCGATGGGCTCTGTAGTGAGATATTCCGTGACAGCGGTCGCGGCGCGCGTGTGGGCCTCGCTGGGTGGGAGAGTGGAGAGTGCGTACGCGAGCCCGCCGAGCGCATTGCATGCCTGTGCACGGAGTAGAAGGGTCGGACCTAGGAGGAGTTTCAAGACTGATGGTAACAGTGCCGTGAACGCCGGACCAAAGACAGCTGGTTGCATGATACACAAATCGTGCACCGCCTGGGGAGAGAGATAAGAGGCCCAACTATCATTAGAGAGGAAGGAGGGCACAGACCTTCATGCCGTCGCTGAGTGACCCCTTCTTGCCTTCTTTCCCAAGCTCGCCCTCGATGCCGCGTCTGAGAGCATAAGCAATGCGGTCGCTCGCAGGTGTGAGCACGTCGACAGGTAATTTCTGTACTTGTATGAGCCATATTGCGAGCGCGTAGGTTTTGCGTGCATTGGGAGTAGGAAGTTCTTCTGTTGCTGGAATTGCGAGCACCCCCGTGAGAAGACACGCGAGCTGCTCATCTAGCCAATTATCAGTTAGTATCAGTTGTTACCTCAGATAGCAGATTTCAGTGAAATCCTGACCTGTGAATATCTGGTAGATCGACGGGAAGGTGAAGACCGCCGAGAGCATTTTGAGAGCGGCCTGCGCGACCGTGCATAAGTCCCTCGCCCATTTCGCCTGCTCCCCTGACAAGCCACCTCGCCGTTTCCGTTTTGGGCTCTGCTTCGGCGAGGGGAGACACGACGCCAGCAACTTGGGGTCGATAGGTACGTTCTCCACGTCGTGTTCGGGCGCCAATGCGGTTGCCTTCGGGTCTTCCAGCGCGCGGTGCAAATCGCGCACCATCGCCTCCACTAACTGGTCCCTGTACTGCCTGAGAGGCCGGAAAAGTGGCCAGGACGCGTCGACATCCGTAGCACCTGTGACGCACGCGCGTAGGCGAACGGCGAGAATGTTGTACGACTCGATGAGGTCGCGGAGCGTGGCGTCGGTTGCCACAATTTTGCTGACAGGGTTCACGAGGTAGGTCAAGTCCGTCAGGGGATCCTCTGGTTCGGGAGTCACCTCTCGCTCCTCTTCGAGCGGGAGGAGGTTGGGGTGATCAATCTTCTTCAGGATCGGCCTGCCTGGTGGCACCTGGTGCGAATACTTTGGTGGGAGTCCATGCAATTCGTCGTCGTCCTCTATTGAGAATATCTCGTTTATCTCCGACCATACTATGCGCGAAGACCCAGGTTCAGCTAGAGAAAAGATACGTCTTTTCTTTTCTTTCCTCCTGCGCGACGTGCCCGGTGGGGTCGGGAGACTCATGCTGAGTCGTGACCAGGAAGAATGTTTTGGTGAAGTCTCCAAAACAAAGGAACAGGATGGGGGGTATTCGGAGGGTAGGAAGAGACGTCGTGAGAGGTGTGAAGAGGTCGCTAGCGATGGCCCAGACGGCTAGCGCCTAACGCGTACAAACAAACACAGCCAAACAATAACCGTACGCATTATCACGCCGTGATGGGAAGGATGGCGCTGCATCGCCCAGAACTGGCAAACAAGCTGGCAAGGGCAGGCGATGCGTAGAACTGAGCTCTGCTCCACACTGCTTGGCAGATCCAGCGTAGCCCTGGCGCATAACACATACACAGCTCCACTTATAAGACAACATGTTTGTGCTCGAGCATTAGACACCGTTTGTTGTCGTAACAGATACACCATTAAAACTGACACGTAAATCTGCAAGCGTTGATATTCTGTGTCTAGGCAAGATTCGAGGAATAAAATATGGACGAACGCCAAATTCCGACACGGGGAATCGAACCCCGGGCTATCGCGTGAGAGGCGATAATGTTAGCCACTACACCATATCGGATTGACACTGCTCTCCGCTCCGAAGGTTAAGTTGTACCCAAGAAGAAGTGTAGGCCATTGCTTGCCTTGTGCCGCCGACGGCCCGACGCTAGGTGCCCTTTGTCTTCCATTCTCAAGGCCAAATAATCTTAGGATGAATGCATACCATGACACAGATATAATAAAGCGGGCTGCTGCAAATGCCAGGCACGAGTGGCAGAATCGAGTAAATTTTCGACATTTCGTTATCATGTACAGTTGACTTTGGAGTCTGGTGCCCTGAGGAGTCAGTACATATATCAGTATGTATCCGTTGATCTTTGGAAAATTTGTAAATTTGCTCACGTCCATCCTCAAGTCTTCTTGTGAGTCTTGTGCCGCGCCGCGAGTTTCGAGATGAAGGTCGGCACGAACAGATATGGCCGCGGACGTACGAGCTCTGCGTCGCTGCATTCGTGATCTACTTTCTGCTCGTCTCTATCGCAGTCGAGTCCGTAGTTGACGAAGCCTAGGAACCGCGTCGGGAGTCTTTGGTCGGCGGGCCACGCATCAACATCATAG
Organism: Ceriporiopsis andreanae CBS 279.92; assembly: GCA_001969225.1. Classification (NCBI taxonomy): domain Eukaryota; kingdom Fungi; phylum Basidiomycota; class Agaricomycetes; order Polyporales; family Meruliaceae; genus Ceriporiopsis; species Ceriporiopsis andreanae. The sequence goes on from ALYI01003402.1 coordinate 73,315, forward strand.
ATATTTGCATGGCCAATGCTTGTTGGGACAGCCGGACGAGGGGACCGTTCAGACTCGGACGATTCGGAGTCCTCCTCGCTATCTTCGACGACGGGAAACCGCGCCGCCAGGTCTTCAACACACGCCGGTGCCCACGACGAGGACGACACCACAGCCGCGTTCGCGTCGACCAGCGTGTCCGCGCTCTCCTCGTCGCTGACGCCACGTCGTCCCTCTGCTGGCCGTCCTGTATCCTTCTTTTGGACGGGTGACGTGCTCTCCTTCGTCGAGCTGCTCTGGCGTGTTATTGTCGGCATCGGCAATCGCGTCCGCCGGCGGGTTGTTGGTGTCAGAGGCGAGAGTTGCGCGAGCACTCGCCGGATGTCCGCTGGTTTCGTGTAGCCTGGGTATGCCTCGCATACGGTGGCATGGAGATCCATGTCCTGGACCGGATTTATACGGTAGCAATACATGCACTTCACGTACGCCCACGCGAGCTCGGTGGCGGGGACGCGTAGGTCAAATTGGGAAGGCGAGTTCATCGGGATGGTTGGAGAGTCGTGTTATTGAAGAGGTGTGATGGAAGTTCGAATGGAGTTGCTGGTTCCCGGTTGTGACGCGTGACGCGTGGCCAAAAGGTTGAACGTTGAACATCGAGTGTATGGCCGAAACCTGACCTTAGCGCCTGATACCTAACTTGAACTTGGCCCTGGTCTCGTATAGATGAACGTGCATATAGGGAGCAGCCAAATCTTTCACACACTGGTAGTTTGTACATATTTTATTCAACATGCCACTTGTTTCTTCGGGTTGCCTCGCTTGCAGTGATCCCGGAAGCCGTCATACGCAGAGTGCACGGATAGCCACACCTTCAAAACTAATCTCTCTTGCCTAATGGATGCCCGCATATGGTCTTCTAAAAGCTGCAACATCACCGTCCGCGCGTATTCCTGCGAGTCCGTCAGATATACGGTCGGCGTCTCGGCCAGCAGCAGCGTCCCTGCGTATTCCGCTGCCCTGGACGACATTCGAACGGAGAAAAGAATCTTCTCGAGGAAGGCCTGATTCGACAAGAACTCGTCTAGTTCCGATAAGAGGCCGGTACAACATGCTGAGTCGAGTTGTTGGTGCACGTCCTGGTTGACTGAGGGATCGAAGACAAGCTCGATCTTGAGCTTTGCCAAAAGCATAGGCAGGCGTGCTAGGAAGGCGGCTATGCACCTCATGACATGCGGCATGTTGATCCGGACTGCGTACTTAAGGCTTATTGTCTCTAGCTTATCACAGTCTCGCATATCGATCGGTCCGAAGGACTGATCAGTCAGGAAGTCGCCTGGAAATTCGAAGGGTCGGCAAATTGGCAAGAGAAAACGATCATGTTACGCACCTTCGTAGCAAGAAAAGTCGACTTCCAACGTCGTCAAAGTAGCCCGCACGGCAGGTTGGCCGAGCAACGTACGCAACGAGTGTAACTCCCTCTTATTCGCGCACCCGCACCGCAGGCCCTTCAGACTCTTATACATCTCCGAGTTGCACACCATATTGAGGTATGGATGAGCGGGTGCGTTGACTAGATGCAGCGCACCAATCCGAGTCTGCGTGGGGAACCAGCGCGCCTCATCGTCGCAGACCGTGAGCTTGTCCTGAGGCAGCGCGACAGCGGCGGTGTGCACGTTGCCGACGTCTGCAAACTGCACGAAAGCGTACATCGACAGCATCACGTACGTTGCGAGGATGCTCGACCACAGTGTCCCCGCCTGAGTGTACGCCATGACATTCGCGAGCCGGAGAGTGCGGATGCGCCGAGTCCGTTTCCACGCCCAGTTCGGGCGCACGTCCATCTCGATGAACATCCCAGAGAGCGTTAGGTCCGTGAGCTTCGATGAAGCGACCAGCTGTGCCAGTATACTGAACGGGATGCTGTACGGCACGAACTGGCCTCCCTGGTCCGCAGGCGCGGAGAGGTGCACGCCACTGAGGACGTCGCCGATACGGAATTCTCTGAAACTCGAGTCACTCCCAGGTGGAGGCACAACCTGAGTCGCAAACAGGTTGCAGAGACGCACAATCTTACTGGGGAAGGTGACCGCCTGGGCGTCGTCGAGAATGACATGGAGCGCCCGCTTCCAGAAGAGAACTCGAGTCGCCGCAGGCCGCCAAGAGCGGCACACCAGCGTGCATGATTGGATGCTGGTGAAATCCTTGATGAGGTAGAGCATCGCGATGGCTTTGTTGAAGATCCACTGGTTGCCGACAGGGTGGGCGCCTTCGACCTGGTCGTCTAGCATCGTCTCGACGGAGGAGAAAACGGTATCGGTGGGCGACAGCGGGTTCGTTGTAGGCGACCAGTCCATTGCATCACCAGCTGCAGTGGCAGTGTTCACTGTGAGCGGCATAGCTGAGCGTCGAGAGGTAGGGTTGATCGGTGATTCGGAGTGGGGGTGGCAAGAAGCGTTACAAAGAGGAAAATAGGTGTCAGAGCCTTCTCGCTGTTTTATCTGAGACAGCCGCGGCCGTACAGCCATTGTGACCATCTCGGATATGAAAAATGGGGGTTTGCGGGAGGCGCGGTGCTGGGACAAGGAGGGGTGGTGGGCGCGCTGAAAAAAGGTTGCCACGCGACAAGTCTTGGCCACATACTCGACGCCGAGCGCTAAAGCCACGTTCAGTCGCTCATTCGAAGACGTTGAATATTTGAAAACACTTCGGTGGTTGTATGAGGTAGCGAGATGGGTGTTTACGTTCCGAACATGATAATTATGATGAAAAACTGATCCCTATTCCTTTCCGTGTAGATGATGGCACAAGTACATACGAGCTACTTATTGTACATCTCGGTTGATCGAACCGTGCTGCGAATGAATCTCCCGAGTGTTATTGTCGCGGACGCAAGGCATCCTATTCCGAACCTACAACACGATTAGGCGAGCCCCACGGTAACACTGCACCCCCACCTGCAGACGCCCTCTGTCTTTCGTCGCCTGTAGCTGCAGCTCCATTAGCCGACGAACATGGGATTTAGCCAGTGCTTCGAGTTCGCGTCCGTCTGTCATGTTCAGCTGTTCCTTGCCTCCGAGGCCACAGCGTTCCTTCGCCCAGGCCCACAGGTCCAGCTTCCCGTAGTGCTCAATATCGCTGGCCTTCGCGCGACGCAGCTCAGCGCGCATACTAGCGCTATCCACGCCAATCTCCAGTCGTACAGTGGCCTGAGTGAGATCGAGCCATGCCCCGAGAGCCTTGTCAATCCGCGGTAATGCGTCGCTGATTTGAAGATTGTACAGGGTCTCCAATAAGCCCACGCTGGGCGCGTGATCTAGGAAGAGCACGATCAAGACAGTCTTGACGTCCGTCGGCGGTGCGCGCGTCTCGAGGCAGGCGAGAAAGGAGTACAGGATTTCTACAACATGTGCCTGTGCATTCGCTCTCAAGACGACTCTATCGAGCGATGTGCGGGCCTTGTCGAATAGCGGAGGGTTGACTTGCCTTTCCGCGTCAGTGGCACCCAGAGGCGCTGGACGGATGCTGTCTGGGAGCGCACCATGTCAGTCGTCGGTTCGTACGTTCATAAACATGTAGCAGATACGGCTCACCAGAAGCGTCTGATAGATCCAACAAGAGCTTCTTCAAGCTGGCTGCCCCTTTCGCGGTGTTCATGAACTCCCGGAGCGCGGCGTAGTCCGACGTATTCCTGATAGCCAGGCTTAGAGACTTCAGGGGTCTATCCCTCTTGGCCCCCAGAAAGTGAACCATATCCAGCAGAGCCGTCGGATCCATATTCTGGAGATGCATCTGCAGGACGCGAGTCCACCGGGGATAGTATCCTTCCAAGCCGTCGCCATTCCCGAGCTCCACTTCGATCATTTCTTCGTATGGAGGGGCACCACGGGTGTGGGTCGTGCTTCGGGAGATCCTCAGAAGACCGATTTGCATGAAGCAGCGAAGTACTACGTGCACAGCGAGTGAGTATGAGCCGGCGGTCTTGTGGGGTTCGGGAGGTATGTTGATTGTCGCGACCGCAACGACGTCCTTGAGGGTCAACGTCTCTAGCCATCGCGGCCCAGAAAACTGTCGCAGTGCTCTCTCGTGCTCGTTAATGTTCCCGACAGTGATTTCGATCGCCTGTAGGTTAATTTTTCGCAGCCGCCAGAGCGTGCCAAGGACATAAACGAGGGTGACACCCACAAAGGAGATTGGATGGTAGGTGCCATCTTCGTGGTAAACACCACTGAGGGAGAGGGAAGTGATGTGGCTGGCAAGCGCAGGGAAGAGGGGATTTTGTCCCGGCACTGACAGGCCCGTTGTAAAGCAGCAGAATTCAGTGAGCAGATCGTCGATCGAAATATTCTTCGGGGTGGCGTCCGCGTTGGCGACAACGACGAGGGATTTGGTGGTGTCCCCGATTTGGTATGAGCCCACAGTGATCTTTTTCAAGGAATTTGGCCCCACGGGAATGTCCATATCTTCTTGAAGAGACTGACACTGTATGAGCGGAATGGAGAGACCGTAGACGAAGTCTTCTGCAGCCCACCAAGGCGCGGGTTCTCCAAGGATGTCGCGTGCATCAAAGTGGGACATTGTGTATAGGATGGGTTCAGTGGTCATTGGGCTGACGATTTGGGTGGATGTTGTGGAGATGTGGGATGAGAGAAAAATTGTGAACGCGAGTCGTCAGCGCGTCGTCGAAGGATTAGCGCCGGGGACCAAACAACGTTGGTCGTGTGGACCCTCAGCACTGTATTTGGAATTTTCGCGTGCGCATGCTTACATTGACCTTCCGCTTCGTTAGACTTTCTCTAATGGCTTCTGGCATGGCATATTGTTGAGGATGTTGTCTCTTGTGTTTTGTGAATTCTGCGAATATTGCGTAATTGCTTGCATGAATTTTTGAGTTTCCTCACGAGGATGAAGCTTCGGCCGAGCTCGTACATGGCGTCCTCGAACCACCACGATTATTGCGGTATCTTGAGCACTATATGTCTACAAAGGCTGGCCTTCTCCGTGTCCCCTCATGGTGTATGGACCTGAAAGAGGGCCTGCAGGAGTCGCGGTCAGCGTGTCGGTGAACGCTCACATGATCGTATCAGGCTTCTGGCGCCTAAATTATGCTGCCAGCCACTGTGCGTACCCGCCCCCGACGAGCGATGCACACCTAGGTGTTCTCGCAGTCGAGACCCTACAATAAGACAACATATCGAATCAGACACGCTACTTTTTGCCTAGAGACAGGATAGGAAAGACACACTTTTTATCCTGTAAGTTCATCTGCTACTCGCACTCGATTATACGGAGGTTTCGATGCTTTAACACAGGATTCGCCCCAACGGGGTCGAGACGAAACACCAATATTTGCACGCTTGGTCGGCCAATGCGAAATAGATAAAAGAAATGAATTCAAGTCATCATTAGTTGCAGCAAAACAAGTTCCAAGCGCACAAGCGCGAAGGCAGCCCTCCAATAAAGCAATGCCGAATGATAGAAGTGCACGCGACACGTATCGAGTATTCAATAACCATTCTTCATCTTCGAATGGCTCGGATGGTGGGGTCCGAGCAGCCCACGCGGGTGTGATATTGCCAATCCTTCAAGAGGCTCGTGCGCGCGGCATCGCTTGGTACGAGAACATATGTCGCGCTGCCCCACGATTCGCTTGAGCCAAAGGGAAGCGTGTTGATCAGCGGATTGCGCGACGGAACAAGTAATAATGAGACACGTACCCACGATATCCGAAAATGCGGCCAGCCCCCCTCGTAGCACTCCAAGCCACTCGATAGCGCCGAAGCTTAGGCAGTCCGATGTATGAGTTTGGGCTTGTCGGGACGTGTCTAGAATCCGGTCGCACAAAGCGTGCGCTTGAGACCTGACTTGCAAGTTTCTGGCTCTCGCACTCCAAGGGGGAGTCACGTTGAGGCGGCATCTACACGGATAGGATCAAAGTGGCATTGGCAGTGCCACGCTGAGTGGGTGCTCAATCTGGTTAGCCCATGGTTCGGCGGATGTAGTGGTAGCAGGCTTCAATGCGTGCGTATCATCGAGGTTCTTTTCGTTGTGAAGAGGAGGCAATCAGAACATGGGCGGGCGGATGAGGTCGCACTGTTTGCGATCTTCCCACTTGTGGGTAGACTCGTAGCCAGTCGCCGCCGGGCGCCTCCGTATTGGGAGTGGCAGAAAACTGCGAAGTCGGTCGCGGGAATGAGAGTCTGCTGGACTCTGCCAACAGGGCAAGAAGGCAAGAAAATAAGCTGGATAGCGTGACGAAACCGGTTGTGACGAAACCGGTTGTGACGCGACCGAATCCGAGTGGCCACATACTCGACGCTGGGCGCTCCAGTTACAGTGCATCGTTCCGATACGGACGCTGAACATGGAAAAACTTTGGTATGGATTGTGTGGGGTAGTAATGTGAGTATCTGCGTCCCTATACATGATGATGACACAAATGAAAACCGATCCTGTTACCTTTTCTCGTACATGACACCAGTACAAGTACATACATACAAGCTACGTTACATTGTTGATCAAACTCCGATGTGGGACGTTCTCCCCGGAGTTATTGTTGCGAATTTGGTCCCCTCCTTCGAGCCTACATACGAAGGAAAACACCCTTAGCACATGTCACCTCCAACTCCATTTTCCCGCTTTTTTCTGTCTTGTTTAGCTTGTCGCGGAACAGCTCGCGGACGTGCCGGACGACATGCTCCTTGAGGAGACGGTCCGTCGTGTGTTCAAGCGCGTTCTTTGTTATTTTATTACTTCCCCAGATGCCTGCGGTCCATGCAAACCGCTTGGCCGTGAACGGGACTTCCTTCACCTGCCGCGCGCGCGCCAACGCCCATCGGACCATGTCGATGTCGACGGACACCTCCACGCGCACCTTCGCCTGCGACTTCGCCATCCACAGCGCCAACGTCTCGTCCAGCTCCGTCAGTGCGGGGCCCCTGTCCAGCTTCTGCAGCGCGACCAAGACGTTTTGGGCCGACACGTTGTTCATGCAGAATCCGATCATGATTGTCTGCAGCGCCGTCGGTGGCCGCGTCGTCGCGAGGCAAGCCGTGACGGCTTCTACGGCCGTCTTCGTGCGGCCGTTCATATTGCACATTATGTAGAGGTGGTCGAGCGGGTGCCAGTCTGCGGGCTTGTTGAACAGCGTTGGTGCGCGGTAGCGGTACACCGTTTTGTAGCACTTCATCCCCGTCATAAAAGATGTGTTCCAGTCCTCGACCTCTTGCTCGACCTCCTCCTGGTATTCCTCCACATCTTGATTGAATTCTTCCAGCTTATAAGCCCTCTCTCGGACGGACCACTCTGGTCCCAGGGGACGAAGTTCCGCCGTGGCTGTGAGGACAGGTATGTCAGTCGCAAGATCACGTACTACACGACGCCGGAGCGACTCACCTCGCAGATCAGTCACATCCAAGGTCAGCGCTCTCAGCCTCTCGTCTCCGCCAGCAGATGCCAGATAGTTGTGCATCTCCTTATAATCACCTGCACTGGCTAGTGGTACGCACATCGACCACACCGGGTGGTAATTCGTCGCACTCATGTACCGGCCCATGCTGATAAGCGCAGTGGTGGCCGCGCTCCCCATCCTCTCCACCGACATATGGACGATCTCCGTGTGCCTAGGGAGGAACGAGGTCCCTGGCTCGAGAACCACTTCCTCGAATGGCCAGGGGGTGGGAGTTGCCCGGGTAACGACCTCGCTGAGGGACACGCTGAGGTAGCCGATGGACTTGTACAGGTGCACGATGAGCTGCACAGCGAGTGCGCGAGATGCGTACTTTCCCTTCTTAGGCTTTCCTTCATAGTCTACGACGCCGAGACAGTCCTCCATGACTAGGGCGCGCACGGACCATGGTACGGGTTCCATCTTGTACCCGGCGGCCTTGGCGGGCATCTCGACGTGGATATCGAGCGCGCCCAATTTCAGAGTTTCGAGGGTGACGCTGAGGGAGCGGAGCACCTTTGCCAGTACGTGAAAGTTGCAGCAGAGCGGATGGTAGGTGTCGTCCGGGTATATGGGCCCGCAAAGGGTGAAAGAGGTCATGAATCTCCCCAGCGAGGGGAAAGGAGTGCCCAAAGGGCATGGCCCGCGGCGACACGATCGTCCTATGGTAGAAAAGGCAAGGAAGGTGACGAGGAATTGACTAATCCCTAGGGCACATTCGTGCTTGTGTTTGACGAAGTCGCTGTCGAAGACGTATATCTTGTGGTCCCTGTCGTAGATGTAGAAGGTGCCGATGGCGGTGTGAGTCGCCTCTTTCAAAGGCTGGTATCGGGCCTTGGGCGGAGCATCGCAGCGGTCGTATCGCGGCATCCAATGTGAGAGGTGCGAGATCTTGAAGGACTGCGGGTCGGCGTCCCGCATCCAGTCAGAAACACCGAGAGCCTCTTGCAGATTGAATTCTGACATGTTTTATGAGAGCTCTTTGAGTAGGAACTGGGTTTTTGGACGAGGAGAATGTCCTAGGGAGTGGGAGATGGGGAGAAAGGGACGCGTAAGTCGTCAGCTCGTCGTCGAATCACTAGCGCCAGGGGACCAAACAACGATGGTCTTGTGGACCCTCAGTACTTGATTTGGTATTTTTTGGGGTGCATTCCTTTTACGACCTACCATTGCGCTCTTCCGATCTGCACAGCGTCCGGTATCACACACAGCTGTGCACCGTACCTATTGTGCCACTACGAATATCGTGAGGCACCGCCATGGCTGCTCGAGCGATTTCTGTGACCGTCTTGACGAGGACGGGGCTTCGGCCGACCTCCTACGCAACGCCGTCGCACCGCCACGACCGTCGCGATGCCTCACTCACTTCAAGGCCACAGCGGCTGCTCTTCTCCGAAAACCCCACGGTGTATTGTCTTGAGAAAGGCCCTGCAAGAATTGCGGTCAACGTCGCGAAGTGGCACACTCACGTGATCGTATCTCGCCGGCGTCTAGATGCCGAAGATATTGATCGCTGGGTGCCCCCGCCCTCTTTATCCCGTACGAGCATCGCACATGCGTGCATGCGTGCATTTTCACGAAAACCTGCGTCAAATTATTGGTGTTGATTTCAGGCACACTATTCATTGCGAAGGGACAGAAAGGGAACGTACATTTGTACCCTGTAAGTTCGTCCGTCGCTTTAGTCGGTGATGTCAGTGCTCCCATCCATGAAACCTACTTTCAGGGATGAAACGCGGAACCACGCATGCTCAATCAGCTCGTGACAGACGAGGCGAACCTGGACGAGATTCGGCTGTCCCGAGCGTCAGCACAGTACCTCTCAAGCGCACAGCCGTGAATACAGCCTTCGATACAGCGACGACGTCGAACAATACAAGCGCAGACAACACGACTCGAATGTCCCAGACACGGGCGTCGATAATAATTCATAAATTTCGCATAGTCCAGGGTCTAAGTATCCCACGTGGGTATGATATCATCTGGGGGTAGTCTCGTGTGTGCGGAGCCACTCGGTACGGGGAAACGTGTGTTACGTTCAGCAGCACATCTCGCACGGGCAGCCTGCGCGGGCGGGGAACGTGGTGGTCAGCGGCGTGCGCGGCGGGACAAGCGACAACGGGACACGCACAAATGATGTCTGCGAAGCACTCGCAGCAGTCCTTGCAGCACTCGAAGCAGAGGAAGCACTCGAGGGCGCCTAGGAAGCAGTCCTGCGTGGTACGAGGCGGGGATCGTCAGGGTCTTTGTCTGTCAGGGTCTGCTCATACAACGTACCCTACCGGCACCTCCTCCACGCAGCCTGGACGCCTTCTGGCGCTCGCATTCCTGGGGCGAAGTGCGCTGAGGCGGGGTCATCGCACCTGGCGGGTCAAGCGGTCAGTGGTGCGAGCGTGCCACGCTGTCTGCCAACGCACTCATCTGGACAGCCTGGGGCTGGGCCGAGGTGGTCATGGCGGGCTTGGGTGCGTCCATTTCGTCGAAGGTCGTTTCGTGGTAGTGAGGAGGGTGGTTGAGGACGGGTGGGAGAGTTTTCAACTGCGGACGCGAAATGACGGCGCGGTTTTATTCGTTTGCCAACTCCTCTTCCCCCTGCCCGATTGCCTCGCGAGTGAGATCATTGCGGTCCTTGATGTGTGTCCGCAAAAGGAATGGTGGACCTTGGTGGAGACCGTGCCCCAGATCCAGGCGGGGCGGCTAAAAATAGAGGTGATGCGTCGCGACAAAGGGACGTCCCCCGCGGCCGCCGGTAACCACACAGGGTCCGCACATAACATCGACTGGAATCGTCCAAAATCGACATGAAAACCGCGGAAATTCCCCGACAATAGGGGCCAGCAGTCGCCAGCAATTCCTCGCGCGCGGCCATGCGTGAGAGACTTCAACGAGTGGGGAACAGATGGCCATCCAGCGCTGTCGTCCGCAGGTGATGCTTCAGAAAGGGCAGCCGCACTGCCACAACGGATCGCTCGCTCGCAGTGCGGTGCCTTCTGCAGCCTGGACTTTGGGGACTTGCTGCTTAGGCTGGGGCCATGGAGACGCGACCGTGTAACAGCTCACAACACCGCGCAATATAGCGGTGATCGCGAGGCAATAGAGGATTTGCGCTGAAGACGCGTGATATCGAGGGCCGCAAAGGCCTGGCAGGTTCAATAGCGGCAGCGGAAGGCCATCAGACATGTCGTGGTTCTAGTGCAGCGCGGGTTGGGAGCGGCTTCTCGCGCAGTCCGCATAGGTCCTGACAAAAGCGCGAGCATCCGCTTGGCAACGTCGAGCGCGGTGCTGGAAATACTCACCGTATGCTGCGGTCTCATGTTCAAGATAGGTGACCGCCTGAACATTTGCTCGGACCAGCTTTTGTTGACGAGCAGCTGTTCGGCGCCGTACACGTAAAGGGTGTGTGCAATGATCTTCAAGCGCGGCGAGCCTTGTTCTCACTGACATGGCTCTTTGGGTAAGAAACATCTCAGTCAGAACCGGCCCGTCGCTTCGTGGGCAGCATCTCCTGTTCGGAAACAGATTCGAACTGTTTATGTCCAGAAACATCAGCGACGAACATAGCTATAAATCACTTGCTGCTCACCGGCCTCCTAACGTTCGCCTGCCCTCCGCTTGTGATCGGTGAATCGACGGGGATCCATGGACACGCGCACAAAGCGCATACTACGCCGTCTTGCAACTAGAGCAGCTCGCCAAGAAGGGAGAAATAGGCTTGTATGCGGGACTACACTCCACAGTAATACCCGCGTTCTCGCCTCGAGCGTCACAAAACAGCTGCAAGGTCTTGTTAACTTCCAAACGTAATGTTCATGCACGTTGAGAGGGCCGAGCGTAACGCGACCTCCATTGGCAATGCCATCGATGTCTTGCAATCAGATCCGTACGGCATGGGCAGCATCCGTTATGCATTCACGCACGACGTCGGAGGCTCGGAGACCTGTCTGGCCAGCTGAGTGGTTCTCTGTCCTCATGTTCGTTTCGGCGAGGCAGGTGGCCAACAGGTGGCGAACCCATCCTGCAGGCAATGAAGTGGCGGTCAGGCGTAGTGTGCTCGCCGGAGATTTGTCGAGGACCTCGAGACGAATATGCACTGTAAAGACCGGCTATCTAAAAGACGGCGTGAGTAGAGAGCAAAGTCCTGTAGATTATAAACCGTCGGTGGTGGTTGTGTGCGAAAGCAAAGTCGCCATTCCGCCGGGTATGCCATCAACGCGCGTTTCGCGTTGGCGCCCGACCCCGCCGCCGAGCGTGGCCCTCAACGCTCTCTCTCCCCTCCATCTCTCTCTCAAACAAACTCTCCTAACACCCGACTCGAGACGGCGACGACCTGCATGCCCCGCCTGCGCACGCCCGCGCTCACCACCCCACAAGCCCTGGACGTGCCGCTCAAAGCTCGCAGGCCGCCCGGCATCGCGTAAGCAGCTCGCTGATTGCAAAGCTCGCATCTGGCAGGTCGGCGGAAGAAGATTCCTCAAGTCAGAGTCGCCGTCGCGTTATTCGGGCATTGCTAGCATCATATATAAGATCCCCGCCACCTGTAGATGGCTGGGACTCCCCGCATCGCCGCGCTCTGGGAAGACGACCTAGACGATTCAGACGACCAGGACCAGGACCAGGACCAGGAGCGGAACAGACTCGGAGACGGACACGGACTTGGACACGGAGGGCGCATGGCGTACTTTGACAGGGGCGACGAGGAGGAGCGCGCGGGTTTGGTGGCGAATGGTGGCGGCGGCGAGGGGGATGGTGGCGAAGGGGAGCACAGTAGTAACCACGACCTGCGTACCCCGCTCGACAAGACGATCGACCGGATTGGTATGGGTGCGTGCTTTCTTTCTCACCCTTTGAGAACGTTGTGATGGCTGAACACGAGCCATGTGTCGCGGTGTGAAGGCACGTATCAGTGGACGTTACTTTCGTTATGTGGTTTCGGTGAGTAGACTGCTCTAATGTGCCACAGGACGGTGCTGACTGGCGCTCCATTCGCATGCAATTAGGATGGCTGGCGGACAACGTAAGTCACCGTGTTACAGGGCCTTACCTGTACTGTAGCATGAAGCTAAATTTATACGATGAATGCCGCAGATGTGGATACAAGCAGTCGCTATCATACTTCCGCGGGTGCAGCGCGAGTTCTCTGGTGCGTGATGACCTCTTGCCTCGGGCTATTTGTCGGGGGTCGCGCAAACTAATGCTCATACGTCTCTCTATCACAGTGCCCGACAAGTACATCGGCCTACTGTCTACCACTATGTTCTTCGGTATGATGTTGGGCGCGGTCTCTTGGGGAGCTTGTGCGTGCTCTCTACTTCACCGCATTCAAACGGAATTATTGACAGCGTGCCGGGCTTTACGCAGGCTCCGACCTCATGGGCCGTACCACAGCGTTCAACGCGACGCTGCTACTGACCGCTGTGTTTGGCGTTTTCGCGTCTGTCGTGAATTCATATCCGTGGCTCTGCGTCGCGTTGTTCTTGCTGGGAAGTGCAGTCGGAGTACGTCACATGCGAGGCGTACTAAACACTGTACATATGCTGACTGATTCACGCGCATACAGGGATCCATGCCCACAGATGGCACGCTGCTGCTCGAGCACATGCCGAATGGCAAGCAGCACTTGGTCACAGCACTTTCCGTATTCTTCTCCATTGGCTCGGTGCTCGCCGCAGTGGTCGGCCTCATCGTGATCCCAAGCCGCTCATGTCCACCACTTCCAGCCCCGTGTGACGTCAATACCGACAACAAGGGCTGGAAATATTTGCTCATGACATTAGGCGTTATCGTACGCTTCCTCGATTATCAGAACGCATCGCACGCCGTACTCATCTCTGACTCTTGCACAGACTCTCGTGATGTTCACCGCACGCATCGTGTTCTTCCGGCTGCACGAGTCGCCGCGGTACCTCGTGCACGCGGGACGGCACCAAGAGGCGGTGGAGTCGCTGCAGCTCATCTCCAAATTCAACGGCTCGGAGCTCTCACTGGGCCTCGACGACGTGCGCGACCACCACCATGTACACCCCGAAGCCCCGTCGGTCACGATATTTGACGCGTCCGCCGCACAGCAGGGGGAGGCGGAGGAAGCCAGCAGCCCGCCCCGGATGAGTAGAAGCTCTCGCGGCGATGGCAGCCCACCAGATTACAGCTCGATCGGTGAGACGAACGCCGCGCTGCACGCGCACACATTCGAGACGCCACCGATGCCCAGCGCGTCCGTGCCCTCCGTGTTCGACGAGCAGCTACCACCGCCCGTGGACTACCGCAAGGACGTCTCGCCTGCGCGACGCCAGTCGCGTCGGGAGACGAGCCAGATGTCGCGCGCGTCGTCGCTATCGGAGATCAAGAGCTGCGTGTACTGGAAGATCCCGCGGTGGATCCGGCGCCCGCTGTGGGCGTGGGCGGACCGGGTCGCGCTGGTGCTCTCGCCGGAGTGGGTGCGCACGACGCTGCTCGTGTGGGCGATATGGATGCTCATGGCGCTCGGTACGTTTCGCAGTGTCTCTGCATCTCGACGGAGCTTGTGCTTACTGAGCCGCATATACGCGCAGCATACACGATGTTCAACGTGTACCTACCGAAACTCCTGGAGGGACGCGGCAACGCGTCGGGTGGCTCCAACAGTCTCGCGGACAGCCTCTGGGACGTCGTGATCTATACGATAGGCGGATGTCCTGGTGCGATCGTACGTCGAATTCAACCTCATTATCATCCTGACGCATACTCATGCGGTGTCATTGTTGTTTCCAGCTTGGCGCGTGGCTCGTTAACTCGCCTGTGGGTCGCCGATGGTCACTGGCAGGAAGCACGTTCGTCACGGCGTTCTTCTGCGCCACTTTCGTGATCGCGCGCTCGCCGTGGCAGGTCACCGCCAGCACTGTCGGCATCAGCCTCAGCGTCACAGTGAGTGTCATGTTTATCGCTGATACGTATATACTGACCGTTATGCTCTTCCAGACCATGTGGGCCGTGTTGTACGGGTGAGTGTCTGGTGCTTGAGTCTTGGGTGGTGAGAACTCTGGCTTACATATCGCCTCCTCAGGTGGACTCCCGAGATATTCGGCACTAAAGGTATGGGGTACTCGTACAGGTTACGTGCGACGCGATACTCACGATAGTCATCAGTGCGAGGAACCGCGTGCGGCATTGCTTCTGCATTATCACGCATGTACGTCAAGATCACTTTCATCTCCTAAACTACCTCACGCCTGACGCTGGCTCTGACTCAGAGGCGGGATGATTGCTCCCATGCTCGGAGGCTCCCTACTCATGATCGATGCCGCATTCCCCGTGCTCGCGAGCCTGGGCATCTTCGTCGTCGCGGGCGTCTGCGTCCTGCTGTTGAGGGAGAACGAGGGCGAACGCGGCGCACATCGCATGATCCTACACTGACCCGCATTTATAGACCTGTAGCATAGCATCTGGACTGTATCTTCACGTAGATCTTCTCTTGGATTTAAGATCATATACCCGTTCTGTTGACTCGAGTTCGTCATGCCATCGATGGGCTCAAGTAGCTGGAACCCGTTCTGCAGCATGACATGGGAGCCTGGTGAAGGCCCCGTCTCAAACCTGGGGCTTTACGATGCCCGGGCTCAATTTGTAGTATACAATGTTGGAGTCGTCCGAGTTAATCGCGAGGTAGACGTGCGGTGGCTTGCCCAGCTGCTCGAATGCCTGATGGAACCTGTAGAGACGGCCTCAGCATCGCCGCATCATATACATATACATACCAGGACCGTACCAGGCCATCGATAATGATTCAGAAAGTGAGCATGGAACAACATAGAGTCGCTCTTCCTAAGCATTACACATAACACAGTCAGCCACACAGAGATCTGAAGGATACTGATAGCGGTGCCTACTGTTTTGGGTCTCCGTCCGCGAAAAGCTCCCCGGGAGCACGTAGGAAGGTCGAGGACCTCAAGATCTTCCCATTGTTGCGCTAGATACGGTTAAGCAAGGGGCCGACGATAATCTCGGGACCAGAGCGGATTAACCTAGCGCAAGGTCGTTGTACGTCTGGAATAGGGATCCCCCGGTGCGGGGATATTTTGCTAAGATCTCGGAAAGTACTTTGAACTGCACGAGAGTTGAGAGATACAGAACGAATGAGGCAAGCGATGGACTCACGGATGGATGACTCTCCATTTTCTGTACACATATTTCCGAGTGATGAATGTGTGGTGGTCAGCAACGAAAGGTCGAGCTACACTACATACAGGAGATCTTACCGTGTCGCAGCGAGACGTCTACTGACAAGTTTGACCAAGTCAGTGGAGGTAGCAGTCAAGCAGCTCGAAAATATACAAGCGGCACGCCTTCGGCCAAAACAGATGCCGCCACACGCGCGTGGCAACCTCGTGGCGCTATTGGCGCCGGCCCGTCCAATTTTGCTCGTCGCGTTGCCCATTGCAACTTGAACCTGAACGTCGTGGAAGCCAAGTTTACGCCCCCCCTCTCCCTTCAACATCAGAGAAAAGCAGTTCTTTAGTTGCTCTTTAGATTATGTTTCCTCTTTTGTTAATAAAGATGTCTGCATATGGACGGGGTGTCGAGTACGACCGCGCGAGTAAGGCTCTACTGGCCTGCAGTGGAGCTTATTTGCGCGGTCTTACTCTGGAACCTGTTAACCATACCGAGTTGAGATATACCTTCGCACGGCTTGTCTTTACATGGTGCGTGCAACACCCCCATATTGCTCTAACGTGCAGGAGACCTCCCCGAACGGTGGGAATCTGGCCCGCGCTCACGCGTCAAGTAGTGGCTATGCCGTTCCGTGTCGTAACAACCCCGGTAAGGTTTATCTGCCAAGTCGAAGTTTGTTGATTTCCTTGTGTCCCAGGCTCATTGCGAGGTAGAACGCGCCGCTGTCTGCCTATCTGTCGCGAGCCTTGTGACTGCCCTCTGCGCACGCTGACCAATGTTATGTTGCCGCAGTACTTATCTTCCTGGATCACAGGACTCGTCGCAGCACGCTAGACGGGGACGAGAGCGCAAGATTGGCCGCGCAGCTTCTCCTCTAGGCAACCCCCTTCACAGGCTCTCCTCCGCGCCTGGCCATTTCGCTCTCTGTTGGATGACCTCTTCTGGGTTTTCCGCGGAGGCGATCCGGGCCCACGTTCCCAGGAAGCGTATATATCAGGGCCAACCTATGGTATTCGGAACTCAAATGGTGGGCGCAATGATTTTCGGCGGACCGTACAGCGTCTCTGCAAGTCAAAAGCGAAAGCCTAACCGGAAAGTGCCTTGCGAAACAAGGTTACACGAATTGAGTGGAGCCTGACACGGTTGCACGCAGCTTCGTCGTGGGGCTTCCTCATTTGCTGTGCGCGAGCCTCGTTTTCGACCACTGGATCTCTGCTGACCATGGCCATTGGCCATCCGCGTATGTTAGCGGGAGTTCCGGCCACATGAGCTTCCGTTATCTTGACAGGATGAGGCGATTGCAGGAACAAAGGCCGCTTGCGCCTGACACTCGGTTCGTCGTCTCGCACGTTGATGTTGTGGAAATCTTCACGCTGAGCTCAACCCGACCAGCGTTTATCTGATTGCCACCCGTCTCCCTTCCTATACGCGCCGGGTCGTAACGTTTGTCTGAATTGAGCAGCAGAATCAGGACAATGGAACTGGTATATCCGTGCAATACGGCGTGCCAGCCACCCACGTGGAGCACAACGCGGAGGCTCTCGAACGGAAGAGAAAGTGCGTTTATGCTTCACACGCGGAAGGACGTCTCTTCTCAACCTTATCTTCCCATTTCCCCAGACTTCCAGAGTTCTTGAAGCTTCCTGCTCCTCCCTATGTCTCCGCACCTCGCCTTGTGAGGCCTCAGGCGACCTCCCGTCCACTAAGTCCGAGACACAAATGAAGCAAAGTGAAGTTTCAGATTCACGTTCTTGTGAAAGCAGTCCCGTGCGCCGAACAGATCGAGCGGTGAGTGTATTCACCTTTCGGTCACTGTCACCGGTCTTTTAAACAAACACGATGTGCTTGATCGGTGATTGAAGCGTTCACGTTTATCTCAGTCAGACTGGGCAACGCAAGTGGCTTCAAGCAAACGAATCCGTGTGCTCGGTGCGTAGTTGCCTCGTGCAGTATCTCGGGGCCTTTGGGCACAAATGTGGTTAGGCCGGCCGCTTGCGAGTGCTCTCACCCTGGGCTCACGATCACCTACGATCACTCTGTGCATCGTTTCGACCACCATGCTCTTGTTCTCGTAAACGGTTTTGAATCGTGTTCTCGAGATATAACTCAAGGTCCGTATCTGGGGTGCTTCCACCGGCATCACGCACGGGCCTGCCACGCTAGTTATCCTCGCCAACGCTTTATCTATCGCATCGCGCAGGTTTGTACCCTGTTTCTCCGTGCTCACCTCTCATTGGCAGCCTCCGGGGCGAGTGGATCGCAAATCGCGAGAACTAGAACCTGCGTCATCTACGCCCACCAAGGTCCCACGTACGGTCCCGGGGAAGTAGGCCGTTGAGGCTCAGAAGATCGTCGCATCCCCATGTGCCCTCTCCAGCATGGTGGCTGCGCTATATTCGACTCTATTCTGGGGATGCGTCTGAATGTTTGAAGCTACGTAGCCTATTCGAGGCCTTACCATACACCGTGGCCTGCTCCCGTGACGGCGCTCTTCGATGGCCGTCTGTTGGACCCATCGTGCTGGCATATCCGAGGATGGGATCGATACAGCATGACTTTGGAGGCGTTCGCGGTTTACCGGGTGACGACTTAGGCGACTTTCTTGTCAGATCCTAGCGCCAAATGGTTGAGACGCGTTCCGAAGGTCAAGACCGCCGGCGTCGACCCCTTTGCACGATGAAATGGACGTGTACGGGGTGGAAAGTGCGTATCGATTACTCCAAGCGGTCACAGGGGAGCCTGTGGAGACATCAAATACGGAATGTGCACGGTGTAGATATCTCTTTCATCGACATCGATAACAGCTGGTCTAGACAACATCCCCCTCTTCCACACGAAATGATTATTTCTTGTGGCAAGAGAGATCGCAGACCCTGCACAAATCACCGGCTGACGCCAGATCGGATCAAGATCCGTACTCCGCTCCCCGTAGCCACTATAAGTGCAACAAGACCAAGCCGTTTGGTCACTTTCTCCATCTCCTCCTTGATCATCGTCACTCACGTCCTCCGTCAATAACAACAATGGTACGCGACACGACGCCTTTGCTGCACTCGTTTTCAGGTTCACCATGCCCTCACAGGGTGTTACAATCGACGTTATTCAGCCCGGTGACGGCAAGAACTTCCCCAAGCAGGGCGGTACGTACCTTGCTTCGCCTCCTGGCGCTCCGACTCACATCAGCTCGCAGACACTGTCAAGATCCACTACGTCGGCACGCTCCTAGACGGCAGCAAGTTCGACTCTAGCAGGGATCGGTCAGTATCTGTCAATCTGAGCCACTGCGCTTGACTGATCTCTCGTCAGTGGCTCGCCGTTCGTGTGCCAGATCGGCGTAGGGAAGGTCATCAAGGGCTGGGACGAGGGTGAGCACGTCGCACTTTCATGTTGCAAGCGTCGGTACTGACAGGAGACCAGGCGTACCTCAGCTATCGATTGGCGAGAAAGCCGTCCTCACCGCGACAGCAGACTACGTAAGTCGCCACACATTGCACGCTTGCTGATCGTTTACACGATACCTTCACCAGGCATACGGCGCGCGCGGCTTCCCGCCAGTCATCCCGCCAAATTCCACGCTCAAGTTCGAGGTTGAGCTCCTCGGCATCAACTGAGTGGCCGCTATACACGACGGCGCCGCTCGGGACTTCTTGTACATAGTCGGAATTGGGCCTCGTTTCACGTTTCTCTGTATTATCCATGTAATATAACATCAGCAGCACCGTGTATCGCTTGCAGTAGGGCCACGGTGTGGACAGGGACGCGCGCGTTGGCCCTCGTTGGCCTCGCTTGCCGTTGGCCTCGGTGGGCTAGCATCGCATCGATAGATAAGCGCAATCGATAATGTATCGATAGTATCGGGTATGTTTCGAAGGTGCATCAGGGTGCATCGTCCGCCCGATCGCAGCGCTCCGTAGCTGGGTCGCTCCCTGGGCGTCTCTGTCGCTGGCTGCCCCCTGAGTACCTCAAATCTCTCCGTTGTTATTCGTCGCCTAATCCCCTACCCGGCCTGGGATGGCGTTCGAGTGCGCTCAATTAACCAGCACCGCCGCGGGTCGAGATGGCGCACGCGGAAAATCCAGCACGAACCATGCATGCGCCGGGATCTGCAGTGTGCAAGCATGGCCATCGCACCCGCCCATCGCGTGATCACGCCCCTCGCGGGGATTCTGGGGTCGTCCTGCGCATCGCGTACCGCGAAAGGCAGCTGCAATCTGATTGCGATGGCCCTCTGCGCTGTCTTACAATTGCAATCTGGGGGCCCTCGTAATTTTCTGATCAATGAATAACCTTCCTACCGAACGCGAGGGCCTTGATGGCGAGTCCGTGGGCAGCTGGGGCGGGCCGCGCCGCGCAGTTCCATCGCTGTCCCCGCCGCCAGCGCGTTCAGCCCCGTCGCGTTTTTACGCTTGTGGACGGGCCTGCGCGGGGCAACGTACTTTGAAGCGGTGACGTCTGGTCTCGCCTCGCTTCCATGTTTTGCAAGCGCTCCGCGAGGATCTGCGCAAAACTGTC
Source organism: Ceriporiopsis andreanae CBS 279.92 (assembly GCA_001969225.1). Taxonomy (NCBI): domain Eukaryota; kingdom Fungi; phylum Basidiomycota; class Agaricomycetes; order Polyporales; family Meruliaceae; genus Ceriporiopsis; species Ceriporiopsis andreanae. Next base: position 93,395 of record ALYI01003402.1, read on the forward strand.
CTGTCCACCCTTCGCGGCAGTGCGCATCATGCTCTCTTTGTCTCGTGAGTCGTCCTCACCTGCCCTCGCGTCGGCTAATCTTGTCCTGCGGTCCACGCGGGAGGCCACCACCTGGCTACAATCCGAGAAAGCGTCTGGATGGTCAGGGCATCTATGCTCCAACCTCCGAGTCCACAGGACTGTGGACAGGGCGATACAATCAATTTCATTTGCACGTGGGACGCCCATCCGAAGAACGACCTAATCAGACGTTCGCTCGCAGACCGATCTTGTTTCGTCGAAGTCGAAGTGTCGCTCACGGCCGTTAACAAGAAGCCAGAGAAGCTTTGTGATGCGTATTCTTAACGGCGAGAGACAGCACCACAGGCATGTCTGGACTCTCGCTCCCTGTGAACTGGGATATCAGTGACCATCGCATGACATACGAACTTGAAAGAAAAGGCCGAAGTGGCGTACCATATTTGCGCGATCGATGGGTGCGGGGGAGCAGCGCAGGCCAGACTAGGTCAGACGAGCTCCAATACACATGGTTCAGCGGGAGTGCGCCTGCCGCTGTGAGAAGCCCATGGTCGGAATTTCCTCCTAGGATCTCGGACACAATAGCAAAGGGTTCAAGGGTCTCCATTCCGCCTCGGGACGCGGGCAACTGGTGGAGGTGGGTAAAGTTGTCTGGCCATTCCAACTCTCTATAGACATTCGAGCGGCGCGCGGGGCAGTGGGAAGCGGTGCCTGGATCGTGGATCACTCGGTATCCTCGCCCTCAAGCACCGTCTCTCCGTCCTCCGAGAACTTTACGTCGTGCTTGTGGCCCGCAGACTTCCCGATATACTTGGTGTGATCTGCGGCGACGGAACGGGAAGTCAGCGCGTGCGGGGTGATTATCGATGGGGGATGGACGGGAAGTACGTACGCCCGTACGCGGCTAGCTGGCCCTGCGCGTTGTAGAAGTCGATGCGTGTGTACGCCAGGGACCTGCCTGAATGGAGGGCCCGCCGGGGCCGTCAGCGGAGCACCGGGTGGTGGGAACGCGGGCGACGAACCAATGCCAGTCACGACCGCCTTTGCGGTGAGCACGTCACCGACCTGGCCCGCGGGTTTCACGAAGGACGTGCCGATATCGACTGACACGCCAGTCATGTATTGACCCTTGGTGGCGACGGCGAGCGAGCCAAGCGTGTCTGTGAGAGATAAGATCAAGCCACCGTGGGCCGTCTAATGCGATATATCCGTTGGAAGCTGCGGAATCAGGAAAGTCAAAAAAGGAGAGCTTACACCGACGCGATTTACTAGGAACTATATCAGTGCGAGTCTACATATGCACGTGCCGCTTACAGTTGTATGGCTCTATCTTGAGAGACGCTTCCAGTAGGCCAGGCTTCGCGTTAACGATCTTCAACTGCAGGCCAAGAGAAGTACAAATAGCAGCTTCGTTCGTCGATTGCACGCACATTCGGAAAACATCGCTGATCGTGGCCTTGTAACCCGTGTCAGAATTACTAGACTGCATTCATAGCTTTCGCGGGCTTCACCTAGGTTATCCACAAAGGATTTCCACACCTGTTGCCCCAATATCAGCTTTTCCGTAAGGCCCTTGTCTAGGAACACACCCTGTTTGTAAATCGCAAACAGGCCGCCATCGAGGATGATGGAGTGGAACAAGCAGGAATGGTCTCGGGTGCGCCGCGCGCCCGAGCGGAGACGGTCCGGTCCGGCTCGCTTCCGAGAATCATACGGGCGTTTAAATCTGAAGCACAAACCTCTTGCACACAACGCGTTCAGAATCGTGGCGGCGAGGGGAACAAGCCCGATGAAGCACGTAAGGTACGCAGATAAGCCAGTAAAAGGCGTTATATATGTCTAGATCGTCTAGTGTTACATCTGCGCCCGTTAGTGATTTAAGATGGATTTCATTGGGCTGCTACTGGTACAACCATCTTTCTTTCCATTCAGGACAGTGAGCATCTACCCAACGACCTTACCGTCGACGATGCGGGCCGTCTCCCAGATACGAATGGCCTCGCGGGCAGCCTTTATGCCGCTCGCCATCATCGCGCCAAAGGTGGGTCCCATGCGGTTCGAGCCGTCGTGCTCCGAAAGTTCCATACCTGGGCAGAGAAGAACGCGTCGTGAGAGACGGCACGGTCGCAAAGCAGCAGTGTTCTCACCCGTCATGATAAGCCCGGGAACGACCTCCCGCGTGCCGTTGACGATGGCGGGCTCCGCGCGGTTCATGTCGAGCCCGCGCATGTTGCCCAGCTCCTTGAGCAGCCCCGTGCTGACGAGGCGCTTGGCGGAGAACGCACCCATGGGGCCGTCGTGGCCTGCGGCGTGGGACGCGTCAGCGATGTGTACACGCGTGTGAGAGACGGTGCGTACCAGTGGCGGTGACGATGACTGGCGCGGTGATGACGTTCGGGTCCATGCACGACTGCGTGTCGTGGTTGAGCGCGACGAGCGTCCAGTTGGTAACGACGCCCGCGACGCGCTGGCGGCCCTCGAAGTCCTCGCGCGTGATGAGGTCCTCGACCGCGGTCGCGTTCATCATCACGACGTTCGGCATCGCGAGCACCTTGGAGAGCACGGTCGACGTGAACAGCGCCGCGTGCTTCACGACGACGAACCCGCCCTCGTCCTCGAACGGCACGCCGATCTCGGTCAGGAAGCGGTCCGCGGGCTTGCGCACGACCTGCGCGGGTGCAGTCGGTCAGTTAGGGGCCGGGAACGTGTGTTTTTGGAGGAAAACGCGTACCATAGGGGTCATGAGTTGGCCGCCAAGCCACGCACCACCGCCAGGTGCGACGTTCGCCTCAAGGATAGTGATCTTGAGGTCGGGCCGGGTCTTGCCCAGGTGGTACGCGCAGGACAGACCTGCACTGCCTGCGCCGATGATAACGACGTCCGAGACGGCGCGTTCGTACATCATATTGAAGTACCTTGGCAGGACGTCAGCCCAGCCCATCTCGCTATCTCGCAGCAGATAGACACATACCGCTTGATCATGGCGCGCGACACCTGCGCCTCCTCGATGGGTGCGAAGCGGTAGTCCCCGTCATAGTTCTCGGATACGTCGTGGTGCGCACCGTTGCTCTGTTGCGAGACGGCGTTCTTGAGCTGGTAGATGAGCGACTCTTGGGCCTCAGGAGCGGTGGTTGCGACAGGAGGAGCCATGGTGGTGCAATGGAACGAGAGTAAATTCCCTGGTCTTCTCGCCGGGCATCATGGACTCTCTTATACTCTCCCAAGGGCGTGGTGTCATACCTTTAGATGGCACGTCCGTAGCTCGCCCGACGGATAGGCCCTTTGCCGCTGAAACATCGAAGACGCAAGAGGCCCCTCTTCTCTGCCTTTTCTGGGGCGTTTTGGCTGGGAGCAGAAGCCAGAACGCGCGCTGCGTAGGGTGGCGCCGAGCGCAAGATGACCCATTGTGCCACTAGGCTGCCCCGAGAACCTCATGGATCGCAATCTCAGAAGCCTGCGTGAGAGATAGCACTGTGCGCCCTGTAAGATACCTCTAACGCGAACATCGCACGTGCGGGTAGGGCGCACGTCGGGATGTACGAGAAGATGCAAACAATCTAGCCTCGTTGCAGAAACACGACGGGGGTCCAAGCGGGTACCCTTGGTATGCTATGCCTCCCCGTCGGATCGATTTTCTGGCAGTCGTGCGCCCCAACGTTCGGGCGGACCGACTTTTCGTGGTCAAGGATCGCGCAACGCCGACTTTTTGCAGCCTCGCCTGTGGTCTCGGAAGGCATCCTAGATACGATGTCGTCAGTGATGGCCTTGGACACCGAACGGTACTCACTGGCAACTTGGGATCACCAGAACGGAGTTCCGCGACGCGTCCCCTCGCGCTCACGTGCGTTTTCTTTCGGAGTAGTTTCGGTGGTCGAACCGGCCCTCACGCGAAGTTCTTCGGTATATGTCGCATTGCTCAAGAGTTGAGACGGATGTATAGCAAGACTGCGCCGTTGGATGTCGGGATTACGCTAAGACGAGTGACTCCCCAGACGGCAGGTTGACAGTAACACGGGGTGAAGTTCATCTTGAAAGTCAAAGACGCCGCACCTGGAGGTCCGCAGTGGCAAGTATTAGCCCTTCGACGTCATGGAGTGAGTTGTTCAATCGTGGTACTGGCGGTAAGGATATGTTTACAGATCTCTGTGATGTTACAATCACTTCAACCGTTTGGTACATATCGCCAGGAGCAGCGAAAGTAAACGATAGACAATTATGTCCGCTTAATCATCCTGTAAAGGCTGCATGGTGGGGATAGTTGGCCAGACTTGAAGTGAAGCTCGTGTCCAAGGACTACCGCGGGAGCAAAAGCTTGGGGATCCGACGACCTCGTTGACATTGGCATGGCTGCAGAGCTTCGAGTTCTATGCAGAGCTTTCCAAGCAGCCTTGGACCATTCATGAGGAACATGTTTCGCAGATCTTCGCCTTTCCTAGTTCGAGCTGGTGATGGCGAGTCGCGAAGACGGCGATCTCTGAAGGCATTTCATCATGAGATCTGCGAGGGTGACCGACCTGTACGGAAAGATGAGCCTGAGTATAAGGGCGATTCGCAGGAAGGAATGTCGTGCTCACTGTGGTCGTGGAACGGAGGTAACACGCGTGCCACGCTCACTGGCGCCCTGCTCGCCCGTGCCGCACGCTGCAGCACGATGAAGTCTCCGAGTCGCGCGTACGCGGTACCCGACGTCGGGAGGCCAATCGGTATTGTGTGCAGATCGACTTGAAACAAAAGGTGGCCTCTCGCCGTTTTGGTGCCGGTGCGAGAGGTATATCACAGGAGGCGGCGCCCAGCATGCTGAAACGACCCGCTTTCCCACCTCCGACCCGTGCGCTGAAGGCGTGTTGCAGACATTGAGCTTGTCGACGGCGGTTCCCACACCAGTCCGACGGTGAGTGTGGTGAGAGAGAGTCCTCGCTGCGTTATCTGACTCGCGCTGACTACAGCGACCCCCACGAGCCTCTCTAATACCCACCACCACGAATTTCAGCTCCTGCCACCTCTGCTCGTCCCACCATGACCACACCGCAGTTCAACTTCACGCTCGGTGGCGATCCGCTCAACCTGGACAGAATCAGAGGCATCCTCACCCGCCTCGAGGATACGATCATCTTCGCACTGATAGAACGTGCTCAGTTCGCCCACTGTCCAAAGGCATACCAACGGGGCGCCCTGAAGGAGCTGACGGATATCGGATTCGAGGGGAGTTGGCTGGATTGGTTCTTGAAGGAGACAGAGTCATTCCATGGTTCGTCGTGGAGGTGCTTGATGAAGGTGATGGACGACTGACCACATCAACTTCAGCGAAGGCCAGACGATACACTAGGTACGATTCATATTTCCTCATCCGAGCTGCTCAATGACTCGATATACTGCAGCCCCGACGAATATCCTTTCACTCCGGTATCCGATCTCCCAAAGCCGATTTTGAAGACGGTACACTACCCCGAAGTACTGTACCCGAACAAAGTCAACGCCAACGCGTCCATTCTGTCCTTCTACACGCGTTCTATCGTCCCGCGCATCACCAGGCAGGCGACTCTTGTTCTCGCGACGGTCAAGCGGTCCCACGGGATCACCGGCGACGAGGAGTACGAAGACGACGCGAATTACGGCAGCGCCGCGACCATCGACCTCGAGGTGCTGCAGGCGGTGAGCAAGCGTGTGCACTATGGTGAGCCACATGACCGCGGCGCGTGTGCGCAGGTTCTCATCTCACCCGAGCAGGAAAATTCGTCTCTGAGAGCAAGTTCATCGAGAACCCGGCCGCCTTCATACCCCATATCGTGAAACCCAATCGCCCGGCCCTCGAGGCACTCATAACAAAGCCCGAGGTCGAGCAAAAGCTCCTGCAGCGGCTGCGGAAGAAGGCTATCGTGTATGCGCAAGACTTCGCCGCAGATGGCGAGCCGCGAGAAGGCGCGGTGAAGATCGATGTCGACGGCGTGGTCGAGCTGTACGAGAGCTACATTATTCCCTTGACGAAAGAGGTGGAGGTACGTCCCTTGGCTAATCCCGCGCAGTCGACTCTGATTGGTGGCAGGTTGACTATCTCCTCGCGCGTCTTGACGGGTTGTCACAAGAGCAGATCGACGAGCTGGCAAGTAGAAAGAAACAGTGAGCGGTGCCATTTAGTGGCGCACGGAATGTATCCGCGTGAGAAGAGCGGGATTAGTGTAATTACATGAGCAAGAAGTCTGAAGCGATGAACGGCGCGGGTATCGGGGGCATAGTGAACAACATGGAGCGAAAGCATAGTCAAGAAATCAGTGCGATAGATGATACAAAATATGAGAGGTGAATATGCACACTGAACAAAAGCCCATCCATATTATCCAGCGCATGGAATGGGAATGGACGAGGTGTCTCGAACAGTCGGGATCACAAGCCGATCTCTGTGCGATGGAATGGATCAGTGGGGACAATAGACAATGTCGGGACGCACGGACCTGCAAACATCCGCCGTTGGTCATCTTCTGTGATGTTGCGGGTGGCGCGACGGGCAAGCAGCTTCTCGGTCCGGTACTTCTCGTACAGGACTTCCTTCGTCCGGATCTTCAGCATCTAGTCCACACACCGCACACGCATGATCAGTGAAATTGCGAAACTCTCTCCAACGCCGGTCCGCGCGCACCTTCATGTGTGTGGACAGCACGGCCGTGCGCAGCGCCGCGAAGTCGCAGTGCTCCGGCGCAAGCACGTCGATCGTGCCCCAGCGGTAGGTGCGCGTGAACACGCCGCGCAGCGACTCGGGCGGGTGCTCGAGGAAGGGCATGTTCTTCGCGTTCGCGTGCGAGAACGTCGTGGACGTGGGCGACGTGGGCGACGTGGAGAGCATTGACTCCGGTCCGTGCCCGTCGTCCGTGGGCGACGCCGCGTCGGAAGCGTCCCCATGCGTGTCCACCGACCCGCCTTCTCCGGAAAGGGACCGAGATGCCTGCGCGGCCGCGCGCAACCTGCTGCGCGCGGTGTACTCCGGCGCGATGAGCGCGAACGGCAGGATGTCGCCCAGGTCGAGGTTCGCGATGGTCTTCGCGGAGAAACGCACGCTGGCCACGCTTTCGTTGTCCATCAGCTCGGCCGTGCGTGGCTCATCGGACAGTTCGTTCACGTCCAAACGCGACCGCGACCGCGATCCGAAGCGTATCTTGAACGGATTGCGCGCCGCGCGAAGCTTGATGACCGACCGTGGCCGACGCTCCTCGGATTCCGCGTCCACTTCTACGTCACTGTGATCGCCGCCCCCGTGTCCGCTTGTGTGCTCAGAGCCATGATTTGACGTCGGTTGAACCGCCACCTTCGCCGGACCAAAAACCCCGAAATCAAGGCCCGCGGCTGTCAAGTCTCTGCGAATAACCTCCTTAATCCGCGCCAGCATGTCGTCAGTGAGTGAATCCGCGCGCGCAACGACAGGGAGAACGTTAGTCTTCCTCGCTAGTCTCTGCATGACGGCTATGTCTGCTGGGGACATCGTCATATCATCGGAATTATCCCCTGCATTGTCAGCTGATTCTTGCGAGGTCAGATTGGAAGAAGTGGCAGATATGTCGGAAGGTTGATGTGTAATGGTTCTGTCTGACCGCTGCTTCGGTGGGTATGTTGAAGACAGCGATCGCCGTTCTGCTGGAGTCCCGATGCTTGATGGATCAATGGTGTATATACATCTAGTCGCCTCGCGGTGTCAGCAGGTCCGTATGGTCGCAAATCGAGATAACATACGCACAGATGAACGTGTTGGTCCCCTTTACTCTCGCGCACGATCTTGGATTCCTGTGGAAAGAGTGGAATATGAGTCAATCAGACCAATTATGGACGTCATCAGTCCAGTTGACGCGCATATACGCATACCTCACTGAGGGTGTCCGCGAATTGCGCGTCAAGATATTTTACAATGGAAGATACCTGGCGTTCGAGGGTCAACTCGTGGCCAACATGGAAATCCAGTCCTGGGGTATCGATTACAGAGAGAGTGATGCGGTCAAACTTGGACTCGCATATCTCGACGGGAACGGTGTAGATGCCCTCCGTGCGTTTCGGTGACCCGCGCAGGTACGCGTCGACGGCGGCGCGCTGCGTCTCGGTAGCGGTGGGGGAGATCTCTGCCGTCTCAAGGAGTAGCCGGAGGAGAGAGGTTTTGCCGGTTCCCTGAGACCCCGCAACCTGCAAGGATTACGCGTGTGACGCGCGACGAGAGTCAGTCATCGCGTATCACGCGTAGCACGCCAGGTATTGACGTACCATGATGTTGAAAGTAGCAGGGTTACGGTTCTTTCGGTTGCTGGGGTGGCGGCGCATATGCTTCGACTTGCGATTCTCGAACGCAGAGGGCGGGTGCGACATGTACAACGCGGATATAGGACCACTAGCCTTGCCATTGACAAGGTTCACTGCAACAGGAACGACCTGAGCTCCTTGCTGTTCCGAAATGTACGACGAGGCGGACGCACCTGGTTGCGAATTCACCGGTTGCAACTTCATCTTAGGAAGTTCAGAAACGTCTACCAGACTCTCCGGCCATTGTATGCCCTGCGCGGACAGGTCTGGTAGAGACGGGGATGTACGAATGTAGGGCGGGCCATTGTCGCTGGACTGTTTCCTTTGGGCCTTGCGGCGGAAGCTGAACATGACGACGGTTTAGAGTGTGATACGAGCACCAGGCTAGATAGAGTGAGACGGGAGATAGAATGAATGAACGCGACTGCCACAGACGCAGCGCAAGTCTGGTATACAAAGACCTTGCAAGTCACCAAGGAAGGTGGTAGCAAGGAAAGAAAAGACACGACAAGGTTCTTTACCAGTGTCGAGAGGTTAATTGCGGGCGCTCGTTAGCCGAGCCGTTGGTATCGGGCAGTCACACGTGCACGCAGATCCGTTTCGCGACCGCAGGCCGATGGTGGTCACGAAAGACTACAAGCAATGAGTGAAATGGAAGGGAATACCGCTTGGAAGCTTTGTTGTTTGCTCTGCGGGGGCGCATGCTATAGTACTAGTACAACTTCCAAGGCACAGTGACACTATGACAGTGACAAACCCTAAGACCCAGAATGACAACAGATGTAAAAACACAAGGGTGGGATGGTCGAAAGGAAGCTGTGGGTTGTCTACAACACGTACATAATCAGTCAGAACACGTGTAGATCGAACGACTCGAAGAAGAACAAGGGATGCATCGCTACATATGGTGAAGCAACCAACGTGAGATATAGGAGCGCGTACAAATTATATTTCAGGCCATCTGGGTGACCGTCTGAACTACACCGGAGGCAAGATCGTCCATCCGCATTTTCTTGTTGGGATGTCCGGCGTCGGCGTCTAAGGTACGTTTGAGATCTTGGTGTTCCCCCATGTCGCTGCCGTCCATCTGGCGGGCGTAGCCATTGTACGTGCCCGTCAGAGGCATCGCTTGCTGCACCACAGGAGACCGCTGGGGCGCTGGAGGGGCGGAGGGACCGGCCGCAGGTGCCGCGTTCCCCTTCGGACGGCCCTTGGGATTGTTGCCCTCGCGGTCGTTAACGTAGTTGCACGGCAGGGAGCGCCGCGCGCAACTTCCGCAGCTCGGGTGCACACCGTCGCAGCGGGTCTTGCGAGCTTGACACGACAGTCACCCTCGTCGTTCCCAAATAGCGCGAATAGACATGACTTACCTCGACAGAAGTTGCACGCCACAATCTTGGAGCTAAAGCCGTTCTGCCGGCCCTTGGTGGACGCTGCAGACGAGGTGCGCCGCCGCTGCGGGCCCGGCGCGTTCGCAGCCTGCATCTCCATCTGCGTGCGGAGCGGCGGGAGGCTCTGGCTGTAGTCCTGCGTGGACGTCGCGGGCGAGAGCGTCGCGATCGGCGGGAGCTCGTGCTTGATGAACGCGCGCTCGCTCGGCGGCGGGCCCTGGAGCATCGCGCTGCCCTGCATGATCGGCGGGAGCTTCGTCGACTGGCCGTCGTGGCGGTCGAGCGCGCCGCTGAGCGCGCCGTTGAGCGGCGGCAGCTTCACGTCCTCCATGCCGCCGTCGATCCCGTTCGCGTTGGAGCTGCGCCGCGAGTGGGTGAGGGACGAGTCCTCGGGGGACTGCGACGGCTCGAGGTCGCCGGAGGGCTCGGCGCTGTCGCCTTCCACGTCGCCGTCAGTTTCGCTGCCGTCCTCTAACTTGCGACGCTTCCCGCTACCGCGGCGCTTGTGTCCCGCCATGTAGTCGCACGTGTTGGATCGCTTGAAGCACTGGCTGCAGGCTGGTCTTCCCCCGTCGCACTTTAACTTGCGAGCTGGGCGGTTGAGAAGCTCCGTCAATGTCATAAGCCGTTGCACGGCATAAATGCACTTACAGCGACAGAAATTGCAGGCAACGGTGATCTTTTTGGTGCGCGTCCGCTGAGAACCTGCTTGAGACCGGGTTAGTACATGACTACTACAACCCGAATTCCAACTACGTCTCAACAACGAAAGGCACGCATATAAGCGGACGTCACGCAGGATAGTGAAGAACGTGAGAGTAAGGGTGGCAAGAAAGACTAACTTGTGGACGATGCAGTTTTAGGCGAAAGCTCGGGCATCAATACCGTTTGAGTGGCTAGCGGGGGACCGCCGTTGTCCCCGTTCATAACATTGCGAGAAACAGACAGCGATGGACGTCGGCTGCCTGGAAGATGGTCGGACGGCGCTGTGTCTATAGCAAGGATTGGGCGAGATCCGTGGGGCAGCTGTGGCATACGCGAGTTGACTGGCGAGCGCTGAGAGCGCGAAGGCGGCGGAAGTGGATTCTGAGACAGATAGTCTGCTCTAAATCGCTCAAGCAAGAACTCTTTCGTGTACTTCTGCAAAGTCTACAACACGCGTAGAGGTAGGGACGCTATGGTGAGCGCTTACAATAGGTGGTGAGGAGAAGCGGCCGGGCTTTACCTTCATGTGGTGGAAGATGGCGCCGCGAAGCTGGATGAAATCACAATGGTTTGCATCCATGCAGTCGAGGTTGCCCCATCTGTAGCTTCTGACCCACTTGCCGGGGATGATTTTGGATAAGGGACGCTGTTTGGGCGTTGAGTGATGGTATGAAGGAGTGTACTGTATAACAAGTTCGTGACGCGATGGGGCCGGACGAGAGACACCATCGCTGTGGGAATAGCCATCTGGCGATATCAGGGCGTATGGCAGAGGAGTGGGAGAGATGGGCGTGGATGGCGGAGACGTGGCAGATGAACCGTTCGAATGGGCGTAGCCGTTAGGCTGGTCCACCTTTGGGACAATGATGCCAACATCCGGGCCGAAGACGGGGTGCTGCGGGGTGTTGTCAAAGATACCAAAGCCGATACCTGCAGCTGCGAGGTCTCGTCTCACAGCGATCTTGACTGCTGTGAGCCGATCATTTGTCAAAAGATCCGCGCGACCAACGACGGGCAAGACATTGACTCGCGCAGAGAGACGCCTGATAGTAGCAATATCAGCCTGGGGGAGCGTCGGCCTGCACAGCAGCGGGTTTGTCGTGACTGGGGGCTCGAGGATGACTGACTCGAGCTCAGCTTTCGACAAACTGTTGTTCCGGGCACGAGAACCTATAGGCGCTGGCGCGACAGAGACCGAGGGCGGGGGGACAATCGTGTCGGGGTCGAGGAAATAGATACAGCTGTAGACATGGATTTTTCGCGTTGGAAAAATATCGGCCGCAGAGTAGGAAGTGCTCACAGGTGTACATGGTGGTCCCCGGTGTACGCTTTGCGGTCCTGAGCTGGCTGTCAGAAGCAAACGCCAATCGATTATCACGAGAGCGCTCACATCTTCCACGCTTTCCGAGAACCTCGTATCCACATGTCGCATTATCTCGTCCACCGTCCGCTGGGAGCCCGCGACGTCGTCGAAATCCAGCGAAGGCGTGTCCACGAGCGAGAGGGTCAGCGTCTGCAGCTCCATTTTTTCCGAGCTCGAATGGCCAACGGCGAGGTCGACATTGACGGAGACGGTCCTGATGTGAGACGTATAGCCTCCGCAACCCTGCACGAACTTTGCGACGGAGGCGAGCTGGTCCTGGGTCGCGGTGGGGGAGACGACGCTGGTGTCGAGCAGGAGGCGCAGGAAGGCGGTCTTGCCTGTCCGCCTGCCAGCGACCATGAGCGTGTACCCGGAGAAATCTCCGTCCATCCTATCGGCGGAGAGGGAGAGAGGGGCGGGCTGTGAGCTGTGCATGTGAGGGCGGTCGCCGTTAAGGCGACCGAGGTCGTGGTATTGGTTCTGGTCGCGACGGGGCCGCTGGTCGATGCTGTCCATGGCGGCGAGCAGAGAGGCTCGCAGACCGGGTGCAAGCCGTTGCGATGCGAGAGAAGTGGCTTTGGACTTGCGCCTCTGCGGAGTGGAAAGCGAATCTAGAACTTAAGCCTATTAGCGAACCGGAACCTCATCAAACCGTCGGATCGCTGGCGGATGAGATTTTGATAGGCGGCATGCCTCCGTTTTGGAGAACACTGCCATTCATTCCACCTGAGAGATGTTCTGTTGGAAGCATGCTAACGGTAGTGCACACCGAGCCTCCGAGAGAACAAGATTAATTCCGAGAAGTAAGGCTACAGGGAGATCTACCGACGATTAGTCCTAATACACTAGTATCGTAAATCCACCGTCCGAGAACTATCTACACACATTATAGCAGAATAAAATACGAGCCACACCTGCCGACTGTCCAAGTTGCCCGGCAACAGCGAAGCAATGGGAAACCATGATGGGATCGCTCTTCATGCAGATAAAGAGGGTCATCCGACTCTCCGCTCGACCACCGTTCTCAGAAGCGGCACCGTGGGCAACGGCCACAGGGCGCGTGCCAGGGCACCGCAGAAAAGCTTCCAAGCCCGGAGGCCTCACGCAGCTGCCTTCAAGCAGCCTTCAAGCAGCCTTCAAGGTTCCCGCGCACGCCCAAGGTTTGCCTGCACGCGCACATCAGGCCCACCGCCGACTGCCACAACTGCCGTTTTCGCCTTGTTTGCCGCCCAGGACCGCACCGTACAACCTCCGCGCAGACGCACGGGAAGCTACCGATGATACGAGCCCCGGCGCGAGGGAGGATGTGGCGGGTGCGGCGGTCGCCCAGCGCGTTCATGTTCCTGTCGCATAAAGTCGTGCAGCTCCGTCGAGCTGTCCTCGTCGTTACTGCCGTCGTCTCGAGACGAGACTATAGTCGTTACGGATGCTTGCGAGGTGCCTCTCCACAGATCCCGCATCCCAGGGTCTGGCGGTGGTGGCGCGGCACTCCGGTGTGTCGCCGGCACGGGGTATTGCGGATGATGGGGGAATCCACCAGCGGGTGGCTCATTAACTGGTAGGTGCTGAATAGGTGGTAGGTCCAGGGTCGCGTCTAGCTGGGGGAAGGCCGGGTATGGGTGCGGGGAGTATATGTTGTGGACGCCAGGCATTATACTGGGCGAAGACATCGGTATATGGGGCGAAGACATGGACAATCTCCCACCAGGAGTCTGAGAACTTGAAGCAATAGAGGGCATCTCCGCTGCCGCTAGCGCTGGTGCCTGGGGACGAGCCTCCTGCTCGGTCGACGTCGCAGAGCCATAGCCAGAGGATGGCCCTGCGCTTTTCTGCGCGTTTGTCTTGCGCTGACCCTTGGGAGCTTTGCCAGGTCCTCTACGCCTCGGGAACGGCTCGTATTTGCAGGATATACTGCGCTTCAGGCAGTTGCCACAGAATGGCGTCTGTCCGTCACACTTTAATTTTCTTCCTGCGGGAGCAAAAAAAAAAGTCAGTAAATTCGATTCATTGGCCGGTAAATTATGCTCAATATTTTTTGGACAACGAGAGCTCACCTCGGCAGAAATCGCACGCAATCTGCGTTTTTCTCACCACCTTCCTTGGGCGGAAGTCTTCGTCCTCCTCCTCATCACGGTCTTTCCGCTTGCCCGGCCTATTCGGCGGCGTCGGTTGGCGATAATGGAAGGATCGCTGGATACGCTCTTCCTCGTCGTCAGACGGGTCTCCTTCAGGGAGGACAGGGTGCAGCGGCTCCGTGTGGTAGCTATGTGGTGTATGCTCTATACCCTCCGGCGGGAGCGGCGAGTAGTCAAAGCGAGGCGACGGCTGCCTGACGGGTTCAGACGGATACTGGCCCTGTTCGTTATACGGCGGGAGGTGCGGCAGGTTCGAATAATCTTGGTAGATGCCTGCCCCGCTGCCACTCGCCGCCAGAGAAAATGACGAACGGCCATGGTACCGCTGGGTCGACGGCTCACCATACCCCCATAATGTCGACCGATCGGCACTGACGCTCTCTGCGGACACTATCAGTCAAGCGTGGCGATGTAGGCGATAATAGACGTACGATGCGCCGAATCACCCAGCTGCGCCAGGTCCGGCTGCAGCTCCTCCCGATGGCTGCGAGCTCGTATCCATCCCTGCCCAGAAGTCAGAGACCGGTCGTGCGACGGAAATTCGAGGTCGTGCCGCTGGCGGATGTCCTCCCAGCGGTCGCCCGTCCACTGCAGATCGACCTGCCGCCGCTCAGGACGCGTAGAGGGCACGGTGTATTGCTCGGCGTGAAGCGGCCGGTGCCTGTGCGATGTTTCTGGCGAGGCCACCCCGACATTTTGTTCGAGCGTCCGCACAGACGGCAGGCGCGGCGGGGCGGCGGGCGGTTGGAAGCCGTAACTTTGCGTCGGCTCGAGATGCGAGGTCGAGGACCCAGAGGTGGCGTAGCGAGCGGGCTCGGTGCTCGCATGGCGGGAGGAGAACGTGAATGCGTATTGTTGCGGCAGCGGTTGGACTCGTCCTGCGTCGAACGTCCGATCCGAGCCACTTGGGGCAGCTCTCATCTGGAGGTTGCTGGTGGCGCCTCGGCTGCTGCCCTCTTCAAAGGCAGGATCTCGAGCAGAGGAGGGCATTGACGTCGACCTCACCGACTCGGTGGAATACGCTGCGTACTCTGGATCTCCTTGGTAGCCTCCTGCCGATTCCGATATGTCTTGTGGCTCCTCCGTGAGCGTGCTGCCTGGTATTGGCGGCGAGCCAGGCTGCAGCAAGCTTCCGTGAAGGGTCCTAGGCAGCGAACTTCTCTTCGGCGGCCCTCCACCACCTCCTCTATCCATGCTGGGAAGGCAACTCTACCCTCAACTGCTCCGCGTATTATCTGATCGATGGTCGTATAGTCTCGCTCGTATCAGCGAAGAAGAGGAAGAGTTCAGTGATGATAGAGAGCCCATTCGCTGCCCAGGGAACCAAGGAAGGTCGGGTGAGGTGGATCTTTTTTCTTGTCGGCGGAAGGGGAAGAGGGGCGGCAGCGGTGTGGGCTCCTGAAAGCAGCGGGGTCTGCGGCTCTTTGAGGACACTGAATAGGACGACCCGCTAAGGTTTGCTTCCGCTGTTGGTTTCGGTGCTCGGGGCCAGAACAAAATCAAGGGTGCATATTCGTGGATGTAGTATTCCGCGGGGGCATCGAGCTGCAAGATTCCAACGAGCTGCTCGTGTGTGGAACTTGGAGCGCACGGACTCATACCCTTTGGGCCATCCAAGTCGTTGGTTATGGCGGACCTTCGTTTGTCTTTGGCGGGCGGGCGGAGATCCCAAATGCGGACAGCAAGCCGACGTTCAGGTCCCGTGCGCACGCTCCTCAAACACATTTAATTTACTCAATATTACTTCAAGGAGAATCCGCGGCACTGCTCCCGGGATATAGCAGCGGGGAGCAAGTTTCGCATGTAGCAAATTCCCCATCAATAATATCTTGCCGGTAGTCTTTCACCACGTCACAACGAGCCGTCCCAGAAAATGCCGAAACACGATCGGATAATATTATGCTTAGGTATCTCAGAAAGGCGAAGCCGGCCCGTCTGGTTGGTAACAACGCTTGAAAAGCTTCGGTTTGAAGAAACGACTGTTTTTCAGTCGAACCCCGCGTCGCCGCGGAAAGCCAACTGGCAGAAAAAATCAGCGGCCCCCCTCGCTTACAATTAAAACCTTGGATTCAGGAGTGGTGGACCCACTTCCCGTGCGTGTGTCCGGAGGTGGTCTTGGAGGGTCCGCCGTTACTAGCGGAATGTCTCGATCAGGGAGATTTTCATCGTTAGAAGCGTCGCCACACCTGGCCAATAGACGCTCGACTAAGCTGTTGCTCAGATTGTTATCTCGATCTGGCCTGGGCCGCTGATGTTCGTTGCCCTTTGCTACCCTCGTCGAAAGGTTGGAGGACGAGAGTGTCGCGTGTTTCTGGATTATTTTGTTAGCTTCGCTTTGACCCGCCTCGTGTTTGTTGTTGATTGTCAAAGCGCAACCCCGCCATCAGTAATTTCTGGACGGTGATTTGTGCGGCAAAGCGTGGGAATTCTAGATACGCGCGTGAGTCACGCCGCCGGCGGACCATTCCAGGATATGACTGCAGTCCACACTCTGCCACTCTCCTCGACATGCCTCCAAGAGTTCACGCACTCGCCGCGAGCCATGGCTTCGCAACGAGTAGTCGAAGGGCGTTCGCGACGTCGGCAAGAAGATGCGACAAACCCATCATGAACCGTTACAGTCGTACGGTGACCCAACCGAAGACGCAGGGTGCAAGTCAAGCTATGCTGTACGCGACAGAGGGCATTGCTAGTGACGAGGACTTCAACAAGGCGATGGTCGGCGTCGCCAGCGTGTGGTACGTGATTTTCCTCCGTTCCGTCGTGTATGCTCCCGCTAGAACTTCCGCTAGGTATGAGGGCAACCCGTAAGCCTACGCGAAGGTTTGTGGAGAGCGGAACTAATCTTGGGATACTTCCGTCAAGATGCAACCGCCATCTCCTTGGCCTTGGCCAGCAGATCAAGAAGTCACTGACCGAGGAAGGAATCATAGGGTACCAGTTCGGGACGGTCGGTGTCAGCGACGGGATTAGTATGGGCACGAGCGGAATGTCGTATTCGCTACAATCGCGCGACCTCATTGCGGACCAGGTCGAGACGGCAGCAGGCGGACACTGGCTGGACGGAATGGTGGTCGTTCCGGGATGCGACAAGAACATGCCAGGCGTATTGATGGCCTGTTAGTACGCGCCTTCGCTCCGTCCGTACGTGTCTGATCCGCGTTTGCAGTGGGCCGCTTGAACCGTCCCGGTCTCATGGTGTACGGTGGTACTATCCGACCAGGTTCATGCGCGGGTGCGCCGCAGCTCGACATTGTCTCCGCATTCCAATCATACGGAAAGTATCTGCAAGACGGTAAGACGCCAGCGGCCGAGAAGGAGCGGTACGACACGGTTCGCAATGCGTGTCCAGGTCCCGGCGCGTGCGGAGGCGTGAGTCCCGCGACTGTGACGCGTCACCGGTATTAATGTCCGTTTTCAGATGTATACCGCGAACACCATGGCGTCTTGTTCAGAGGTTCTCGGCATGACCCTGCCCGGATCGTCCTCATATCCGGCCGAATATTCAGAGAAACAGCAAGAGTGTGCAGCCGTCGGCCCCACCATGAGAACTCTCCTCGAAAAGAATATCCTACCTCGGGATATTATGACTCGGTCCGCGTTTGAGAATGCCATGGTGAGCCAATAAGGAAACTCGTATGAAGCCCCTGTCCTCTGAAAGGCATTCACCGCTCTAGGTTCTCACGATGATACTTGGCGGCTCAACCAATGCCGTCCTACATTTAATTGCCATCGCCCACTCCGTTGGCATTAAATTGACTATCGACGACTTCCAGAACGTCTCCGACCGCGTGCCATTCATCGCAGACCTCAAGCCTAGCGGAAAATATGTTATGGAAGATGTCTACAAAATCGGTGGGATCCCCAGTAAGTCTCACAGACCTTGAAACCCTAAAGTTATTGATGTCGTGTCTTTGCGCTGGTATTTGTTTCAGAGATTCTTGCTTATTTGATGAAGCACAAGCTGATCGACGGCAACAACATGACTGTCACCGGCTTGACTTTGGGCGAGAATCTGGAACGCTGGACGCACAAATATGGCGAACTTTCCTTCACAGAACAAAACGTAATCAGGCCGTTGGAGAAACCCATCAAAGAGACTGGTCACCTCCGGTGCGAATTTTCCCCTGCTACGTGTTGAAGGTTTACGCTCAAACCCTCTTTTTTTCCAATATAGAATCTTGAAAGGTAATTTAGCGCCTGGCGGGGCCGTAGCCAAGATCACTGGCAAGGAGGGTCTCGGATTTACCGGAAAGGCACGCACTTTTGACTCGGAAGACGAGTTCGTGGCTGCGGTTGAAAGTGGCTCCATCAAGAAAGGGGAGAAGACCGTGGTCGTCCTGCGATATCTCGGCCCAAAGGGCGGTCCTGGTGCGTGCTCCCAAAGTGCGCCATCTGATCGCATAGTCTCACGCGCGTCTTAGGTATGCCCGAGATGCTCAAACCAACTAGTCTGATCATGGGTGCTGGTCTCGGTCACGACGTCGCATGCTTGACAGACGGGCGCTTTAGCGGAGGGTGAGCTGCGTGCTTTTCTCAAGGGGTGATGGTAACTCCCGGCTAATATTCGTGTGCTTGCCAACAGGAGCCACGGGTTCTGCATTGGCCATGTTGTGCCCGAGGCACAGGTCGGCGGGCCTATCGCGCTGGTCAAGGACGGCGATATCATCTCGGTGGACGCTATCAACAATACTCTCGAACTCCAGATCTCGGAGGCCGAGCTGGCGAAGCGTCGCGCGGCATGGGTCCCGCACCCTCTGAAGGTCAGCCAGGGCACCCTCTTCAAATACATCAAGTCCGTGTCGGACGCTAGCCATGGCTGCATCACCGACGCATGAACACACTATCCGCATTCACACTCCCTAGATACTGGTCAAGTCTACCAAAAGGGTGCTCGCTCACTCACTTCCCTCTGGCTGTCGCCTTGACCTTCCTCTTTTTCTCTGCTTTCGGAATTTTGTGTGTACGCTTTTCCCGTGCTTCTGCCTTCACTGCTTTTTTGCGCTCCTGTATAACGTAGACAGAATCGTACAATCAATATCGGAAACCCGTAGTGCGGCCTGCTAAGTCTGCGTACCTTCTTCGCGTCCTTGTCTTCGTGTCTATGTCCGCGCGGCTTGCGGTCCTGGAACTCTGCACCAGCCTCGTCCTCGTCCTGAGAGGCGGAATCGCCCGACTCGCCCTCAGACAGTTCGCCTGCGGATGCAGCGCGATCGGCTGCCACAGCCGCCTCCTCTTCGTCCTGGAACCTCACGCTGAGTTTTTCACCGACTTTCTTGCTTTCCGGGTTTGCCTGGGACGACACGATTCCAATCGTGTCCTTGTAAATGAGCTGTTCGCCTTCACCTCGGTTGAGTGCGCCGACGTCCCGCTCGGGATCGTATACCTCGTTCAACGTCCGCGGGATATACGAGCGCATGAATACTGAGTCCTCGTGCGCAGCAGATGCCTCCTGTCCTTCGCCGGCAGCTCTAGCATCGCCCCCTGCCTCCTCAGAATTTTTCTCCTGAGCACGATCGGCCTCCTCGAGCCAGGCATGCAACGCCTCGATGTCGCTACCCTCCGGCCCCACGCTCTCCCGGGTCACGAACTCGAACGCGCGCCGCAGGCCCAGGCATCGTGCGCCGCGTCTGGAGAAGAAGTCCTCGACGTTCCGCAGGTCCGCGCGGAGAAAGTCGAAGGCGTGTGGATGATCGTGCTCTACTGACTGCGAAACGTCGATAATATACAAGTGGCCGCGGAGCTCGCTTTGGGACTGCGTCGTTGGTGCATCGTGGGCATCGTCGGATGACGGAGCTTCTGACTGCGGATTGGGAGCTTCTAGATGGTAGAGAATGTTGTATTCTGACAAGTCGGCGTGTACCAGTTTACAGCCATGGAACAATTTGCGAGTCATAAGAATGAGCTCGGCGTAGAGTTCGGGGAACTCAGAAGAGGGAATCTGGGCATCCTTCAGTCGCGGAGAAGCCCTGGGAATTGTGCGTTAGTCGGATTCTTGTAAAAGAGGGGACGGGACGTACCAGCCATCTGCATCACCAATGAATCCCATAACGAGGACATTCTCTCGTACTTCTATAGGATCCGGACAACGGATCCCAGCGGTTTGGAGCCTCTTCAGGTTGCGCATTTCCTTCTCGGCCCACACGCGCACCATCTTTCGCGGATTGTGGCGGCTGCCACGAATAATCAACTGATGGTACACAACAGTACAGACAATTTCCACCCACCTGTAACCTCTCCGGAACCTGTATTCGCCAGAAACATAGCGATCTCTGTCTTTGAAGACCAGAATGGAGGTCTTATATATTTTGAGCGCGAGGTGACGCTTTTCAGGTGTCACCGCATGGTAAACGTTGGCCTGAAGACGTATGTAATAAGCCCTGAGGTAGTACAGACATTGGTGAGCACACATACCTCTTTTCCAGTGCTAACACATCCGTTGACTTCGTACAAGAGACCCCTACCAATCATCTTGAACAAGATGATTCTAGTCCGAGGATCCAGAACTTGCTCCGTTGTGGCGCGGTCGCTCTTGTCTTTCATATTCGCCGTAGCTGATGGCCCTTTCCGATTGACACCGACTCCAAGATCATATGGTGTCTCGAGATTCTTCAGTCGCGCCGAATATTTCGAAAGCGCTTGAAGTTGGCTCTCGGTCTTGTCTTTTGAGCGGGTGGTTGAGGACGCAGAGGTTGCTTGCACCTTAGGGCGAGGACGGTTGATGGCGGGTAGGGATGCCACGGCTGATGTGCCATTGACGTTGGAAGTTGTGCCCTGGGCGGCGCCAGTGCGAACAGCGACGTGCTGCCGAATGCGATTATACTGTTTCGTAAAGTCTGGTTGGATACTTTCGTTTCACTCCAGCACTGATACAGCAGATGTGACGCACCTCTTTCTGTTATCTCCCAATCCTCGTCCTCGGCGCGCAGGTTCTCAAATGCTGCCGCCTCCATCTCATCCTCCTCTGCGTCAAACTCGTCCTGCTCTTCGTCTTCTTCCGAGCTGCCTGAAGACCACTCTAAGATGTTCTCGTCGTCAATGTAGGTGTGTCCCGCGCGAGCGTCGGCCGCCGCTACTTCCGCGGTCGTTACAGGAGTCTCTTCCGGCGCGTCGTCGAATTGCCCATCTTCTACGGGTATAACTGCTGTAGTCGCAGACATTGTGATGAAGCTCCAGATGATGTTTAGGATCCCAAAACGATCCTAGGGAGGGTGGCCCGCGATGGGTAGGAACCGACGAAGTCGACGAAAATGGCAAGAGCAAAAGCGATCATTTTGGCGCTGGCGAGCGGGTGCGCTTGGGCGCTATAGCGCCACATTTTTCCCACGCGGAATTCACGCGTCGGGCTGCCAAGCGACGAGCGAGCGCGGCGCAGCTTGATCCCGACCTCCATCTACCATGTCCATCAGACGACGCGCACCCTACAAATTCTCGACTGAAGACAGCGCTGAAGAAGAAAGGGTGCTAGACGAACAAGGCAAGCATTGCAATCTGGAATGCTAGACCTAAGACGAACTGCAGTTTTCAGAACAAGATGAAGTTATCCAGAAACTGAAGGACGAGAGTACCGCTCGAAATACTCAATACATGCTCCTGCTCAATGCAGTCGTTGGTTTGTCATTCATACTGTGAGATCGGTCTTGCTTTGCCGGAGAGTGCCGTCTGAAATTCCGTCCTGTATCCAGGCACGTCGTGTATTTGAACAAGACTCCTCCCAGAGTTTCGCCGTTCGAGACACTGTTCCCATCTACGAACCACGCACCATCACTTCCTGCACCATATCTCTTCACATTACTCCACATGCTCGTTCATTGCTTGCTCAATGTCAAGCTCCAGCCCTCCTCCAACTGGATCCACACGGGCGTCGCATCCACCCTGCCTGCTCTGTTATCCTATCGCACCATCTTTACGTTATCGTCCTTGGCACCTGCTCTGTCCGTCGTGTACGGAGAAAGCTGGCAGGAGATAGCGTGGTGGACTGTCACAGCCGCACTGGCGCTCTTTATCTTCAGCGCGCAAAGGTGGATCCGGGACGAGGCGGAGGGCATTCAACGATTGAAGGGCTTGCGATACGTAGCCAAGGGCGCATAGGTTACAGGCACATCACACCCTATCACTCCACGTCGTATCCCTTATTTACATGACCATGCGTGTTCATGTCGACCATCGCAGTCGACTATAACGTGCTAACATATTCCAACTTCTCGGATCAGGAGCTCCATGTCGAGTGACTGGCCCGTCGGGCCTTCGTCCCAGTATGTCCACCCCGGGTCCACGCGGCGGACTTGGACGACGGATGTTGCGTGAAACCCTCGCCGGGGCATCCAATGATCTCCATGTCGTTCGTCCGCGCCTCAAAGAAGTGTTCCAACATTGGTCATAGAGCTCGAATACGGCGTGTTTTTGCCGCCGTGGTGCTTGAGCGTTCCGTCTGCGCGGAAGATGGGCACGTTTGACGCCCATGAAGGGGATCCTAGGATGAAGTGCTCGTCGGTGGGCTGCCGCCAGACGTACTAGTCGTGAATGACGTCTTTCTGGCTAGAAATAAAACCAGAAAAACACCACTCCCATTGGGAACAGGACATGTCTAACTGACGCACTAACGGGGAGGCGCGAGATACTTACCGCCGATTACCGGAGGCGGACAGCAAGTCGGGGGTGGCCCCAGGTTGTGTAAAAATTCCCTTGAGGGCATTAAGACGCCGTGTGGCAGTTTTCGGACGAGTTTGTAGTAGAATACGCACGGGGTATATGGAGTCCACAAGTCAAGCAGTAAAGAAGAATGTCTATAAGGACTACTCGACGTGGTCGTGAGTAATATATTGTGCATCCCGCAGGGGATGTCAAGATTTTAGAGCTTCACGCACCTGCTTTCGGTTGACTCTTTTCGTGTGTGACTTACAGCTATTTAGAAGAACAACCAGGCAGACATGTAAGCAGCGCAATTCATCCCCAAATCCTGGCCATCGCACCAGCGGCCAAATAAATTCTTATAGCATCTACATCGGCATCGGAGCCCTACGCTGCATGCAAGTGTTGAGTATCAAATTCGAGGCTGGCACACATACCTGATGTCTCGCGAATATCAGTATTGCATGGGCCGAAGCGGACGACGCACATTGTTCGCATTCAAACAAAAAAGAACGCGCCGCAGATTGACGGATGCTTCACGAGTATAGTAATCCTCGTGCACAGATTGAAGACCTCGTTGGCGGCAAACTGTGGCAAGTTCGAACTTGAGCCGGGTGATGGACGTTCATTCTGCGTGAGATTGGCGCCGGCGGATGATAATATCGCAGTCGGGTGCGTGGGCGCTAACACTGTCCCCTGCCCCTCTGGGCCCGACGTCGAGAACGTCGGTGAGGGTCCCTCTTGTTCCAGCTGCCACCTACCCGACCTTTAAATTTCCAGCTGGCCACCACGTCGGAGAGCGGTCGACTCTACGATGTCGACGTACTACATCCCACCCCGCCAGCATTCGCAAAGCGACGCGTCTTATCGCACGTCCAGCACAGCTGCAGACGTCGAGAGTCCCGCCGTGCAAGCAACAGAGCTGCAGCTCGACTCTTCTGTGTATATTTTTCCGACGCCGTCATCTGCACCCGCCAGCCCTTCCGGATCGTCGTCTGTCTTCTCAGCCCCATCTGATTTCACGGGGACCTTTTCTGTGACCACTGGCACCCGCTCGCGGGACCAGAGTTTCTCGTCATCAGCACTCGCCAGGAGTCGCAGCCCCCGTCACCGCTCTCGAACTCGGAACACATTATCTAGCGCAGGCCCACAACACACAGGGTCGCGTGCCCGGTCCAGCGGAACCGATGAACTCGACCCAGAGGTCGAGATATGGGACTGGACAGCAGAGTCCGGTGAGGACGTCCCCGACGACGAAGGGGTGTGGGAATTCGAGGCTGAGGTGGAGAGGACGAGTCGCTGGGACGTCCCCGCACGACGCTTGTCCCCGCTCCGTCCATTCGGCGGGACGAGCACGAGCCCGGCCAACGATTTCTACGAGCAGCACTACCGCATCTTCCTCCGCGCACGCACTCAGTCCAATATCAGCACCTTGACGTCCGCAACGTCTGTATCATCACGTCCCAAGACTCACACGCCGCATCCGCGAATACACATCCCTCTGCTCTCGTTCTTCGCCTCGCTGCTGTCGCTGAATCTCGACGAGCCAGCACTGCGTCTTTTGACGCATTCCACCTCGGATTCGATCTTGTTCCCGGGCCAATGCAGCCTCTTGTGCGAAGGTGCAGGCGAGGGTTGGTCGGAGGTGGATACGGGCGCAGATGCGCCTGATGCACGCCGCTTGATGCGCCTCCATGCTGGAGATGATGGAGTGCGCCCACCAAGCAAGGTGTTGAAAGACGGGATGGCCGTCGCGTGCGACGCGTCGACTCTTCCCAACCCATTCACCTTGCCAGGGCTGAGTGCATTGGCAGGGCTATGCCGCTTTGTCGGCGGGGTCTGGTCGAACTCCGGGAAAGCCTGGCGCGAAGTCCAAGACTTAGGGAGTTTACCAGTGTCTTAGGACGAGCCATATCCACAAGTTTCTTCCCATCTTCGCATTAGACTCTGCAAGCTCTGCGCTCCATTAGAGAAGTACCAAACACCATCTCACTGTGGTTGCTTTCCGTTCTTCATACCATGTTATTGCACGCTATCACTTAAGGTTCATCATCATCAACTGTGTACACCTAGCATTAAGTACCGAACACTGGCACCGTTATTGTCGTGTCATGAATAGCACTACTGTACAATATATTTTGCGTCGAGCTTCGAAGTCAGCGATTGTGCCGCGCTTGCGATCACCCGGGCCCGACGCTCGTTCGCCCTCAACCTGACGTCCATCATCGTCAACATGTGTTCATGCTAAGCGAGCGATGGGTGCTCGGTAACCTCGTGGTAAATGCTATACGACGACGTATCCCGAATAGTCAAAGGCATTCGTGCATTCAAGAAGGTGTCTCGTACGAAGTTGCAGACATTCTCTCTAGAGATCTCCCTGATCGCACTCGGGCTACGGTAAGCTATATATACACTCGAGGCTCTGCTGTTATGCACGCTAATCCGGATCGGACAGGTCAGGCTATCTATTTGATACCTTTGGGCTGGCTGGTCAGCAAGCTGAAGTATTCTCTGAAGTCATTGAGACCCTTCGCAAGGCAAACACTTGCACCTTTTGTACCGTTGGCCAGACATTGAAACTGCATTTCAACAGACAAGCCAAGAATTCTGTCAGGTCGTCGTTCTCGTCGAGCCAACGACGGATGACTGCTTCTTTGTTTCCGCGGACTTACTGGTAAAGCGGTGCGAAGATGAGCTTGACTTACAAGAGGCTTGTGCAAGCGTCGACATTCGGCCCCCTCAGTCTTCGCACGGCATTGCTTGGGTCACTGTTTCATCGGAGGACCCTGTTCAAGTGAGTAACCATTTCTGCGCGTGATATATCCGCCACAATCCTTCGTGAGACTGACTTCCCCAGCTTGCTTCCATGCCTAGCGAGGTGCACAGGACCCTCAGCCGTCTATACACCACTTTGAAGGGTTGTGCGGACGCGGGGGTGCCATATCCGTCCTCTATCAGGGTCCCAACGGACGAAGTAGTGTCTGCGGCACACACGATACCCCTGGCCGCGATACTCTTGGAATACCCCGTGGCATATATCCCGCAGTCCGCTCCACAGACCACCTTCCTGTCTGGCGTGGATCTCGAGGTCTATTCCTGCACACTCATATTCAATACGCCAGGCATTGTGCTGCCCGCTCGCCACACGTTTATGCAATTTTCTTGTCCTCAATCCATACTTCCTGAGGTTGGGGACCTTGCCGGGAAGCTCAACGAGAAGTTCACCGAGCGTGTCTCGCAAGCCGGGCTTCCATGCACCCTCGAGGTCACGAGTCGAACGAAGCGCCTCGATAGAGTCGCACTCTGAGCGGCAGCAATCCTATCGAGCATTGAGACAAGCAAGCATAGATAGTCACGTCAGAAATCAACTCTGCAACGGCCCGCTCTACTCGACATCGATGTTGATGATCTTGATATCGTCGTACGGCTTGTCCATCTTGTTCGTCTTGACGTTTTCGATACCATGGACCACCTCCAGGCCGGACAAAACCCGACCAAAGATAGTGTGCTTCTTGTCTAACCACGGAGTTGCGGTGGTGGTGATGAAGAACTGTGAGCCATTCGTGCCGGGTCCCGCGTTCGCCATGCTGACCGTGTATGGACTGCATCAAGCTCGGTGAGTATAGTTCGGCAGGCGAGGAAAGCAGATATACTGACCGATCGTGCTTAAGATCGTCCGAGAACTCGTCTTCGAACTCGTGGTCCCAGATCGACGTCCCACCCGTGCCGTCGCCGAGCGGGTCGCCCGTCTGGATCATGAACTTCGGAATCACACGGTGGAATATCACGCCCTCGTAATACCCGCTGCGCGCGTGTCCGACAAAGTTCTCCACCGCCTTCGGGGCCTGTTGCGGGAACAGCCTCAGGTGCATGTCTCCAACGGTCGTGTGAATCGTCGCAGCATTGGCCACGGGCGACGGGCCAGCTTTCAGGGCGGGGGTCGCGGCAGCAATAGTCTGCTCCTCGCGCGTGGGACGCTCGTTGAAGATATCCCGATCGCCCGACTTATCGTCCCTGAAACATAGAATGAGATGGGAGAGACAGCGAAGAACTCAAAAGGCTTACTCCGGCTCGGAGCGTGTAAACATGTAGAATCGCTGACGCTTGTAGCCAGTGCACGTGAGGGTAGGATCTCTTGCAGCCTTCTCCGCTATCAGAGGATTGGCTGACGCTGCCGCCGCCTGGAGCCTTCCTCAGTCGTATTCCATATGCACCTACGTGAAAATACGCTTACCGCAGTCGTCAGACCTTTCTTCGCAGGTGCGCCTTGATACAGGGTGAGCTGCAACCATCTCACGGTCTCATCTTTTCCAAGTAACCTCGCGACGCGATTTGTTACTGTGTTAACAACTGTGGAAGTGATGTCGGTGCTAAAAATTAGTATTTGACGGTGAATGGGCGCACCTTTGATGCCCAACAATGTTGGATAGAGTATGAAAGAGCCACTTTCGTCCCAAACCGCGTTAATCCACATTCCTGGAATACGGCCGTCTGGTCCTGGTAATTCCAACTCGCGCTCAGCGGCGAGGCGTCGTCCAAACTCCATGTCTTCGACCTTGTATACCGCGGTGCCGGCCTGCTGCATTTCCTGGACGGCGGTCAAGGATTCATCATAACAGCGCGTCATTTTGCCTGTGAGGAAGGAAAATATACGAATTTGGCGATCTGGTAGTGAGAACGTGACGAAGTGTGAGCCGTCGGGGGAAAGCGTGATGCATGTTGGTATCGACTTGGACTAGGAAAGGGATGGATCAGTCAGTAAAACGAAGTGAGATCGCGGTGCTGGGGTATATGTACCTTCTTGAACTCGTATAAGTCTGTCGCGGACTTGTACGACCATAGACCAGGCACGTTTTTTGGTAGCTCGAATGGTTCGGTCGGCCTCCAGTACTCGATCATACCAGACTCGTCGGCGGAAATTACCGTGTCATAGCGGTCGCTGTACTGAAGGGGGGCGAATGAGTGACAGATTCTCACTCGATAGAGACTGCATGAATACCGTCATGACGTGCACCGGTGAACGGTGGAGCTTGTCTATCACCTCCAATGGTTCCCCATTGCCACGCCCGTCGTACAGTCTTATGACTCCAGTGCCCTGTTCAGACCTGCAAAATCATTAATATGTCCGCACAGGAACGACCTGTCCGGACTTACACTGCTAACAACCCTTGCGCCTGCCCCCTTCGATGCACCCAGCAACAAGCGCGAGGTGTGTATCCTAGCTTGATCATATTGATCATGTCTGATCAATGCAGTGGTCAGCACACGGGAAATGGTAAAGTGTATCATGAGACGCACCAAAGTTCATGACATCAAAGACTTTCGCACTCCCATCCTCGGCCACACTGGCAAACAGCTGCCCATCTGCACTCGCAGAAACTGAGATTATGGGGGCTAGATGCGCTCGATAGTGCTTGACAAACTCGATCCCTTGTTCCTGCTTCTTCCATAGCTTGACATGCCCATCAATCGACGTTGTAATGAGAAACTCGGTCCTAAACGCGTCGTCAGTGTGCCATCCCCTCGTACGAAAGCGTGTCACGTACTTTGTCATAATCACGAAGTTGATAACATCGCGATGCATGAAACTCTTGTAGTATCTGTCCGCGCTGGGTAGATGGTCTAAGTAAAGCCTTTCGTGTGGGAGGACTGTTCAGACTGCTCAGTACTGACGCGTTATAGGAACAAACAACGCTGCGTACCTTTTCTTTTCTTCTTCACTACATTACTGTCTGCATCTGCAGGCATTGGCATTGGGCCCACGTCCTCATCAGAGTCTTCCGCGGTGTCCATTTGGGTGTTGACCTCTTCAGGCGTAACATCGTCGTTGCCGCCATTCCGAGCGCGTTTCCCAAGCACGAATGGGTCGTTCTCAGAGTCGGACATTGTGAACGAGAGCGCTTCAGACGGAAGCTGAGTGGCGAGGGGCGTGGTACACCAGCCTTGATGTTCAGAGAGGTGATGGTCGGGAATGGGAGGGTAGCGCTCGTCGTTCCGTCTTTCGACCACAACGTCCACCACGGCGGACGTGAACAACATGTTCCTTACACGTCTAATTTCGACGGCACGGTTGTTCACCACGTCTGCCCTAGCCCAGTACCCGAAACTCAAGTCGCATAGTGGCACGAAGAAACGGTGGAGGTCATTGTCATCGGGGAAGTTCAAGCGCGTGAGTTCCCGTCCCTTCCGTCCACCATGCAGGGTCGCGTCGAAACTGCTACTCATCCTCTATGTATCCCAGGCTCATCCATGTCGCGGACATCTGAACGTCACCAAAGCACCGAGTCGAAAGAATAGGCTGGCTCAAACCGTCATTTCACATGGATGGCAGACCGCGAAACTGAAGAAACTACTGCCTTACGGGTCGCCATAAGAAGGTGACGTTTGACGGTCGATGGAGCGTACGTTTTTGCTCCGAACGCCTCGAGTCCCTCTGATCTAGCACTGTTTCTAGCCGTGTTGTTCGTGATGGTAGCATATTCATTGCATTCGGACATAAGACTCCTCCAACTCTGCTATAACTTGCTCGTGGAATAGGTCTGCACAGAATCTCGCGTAGCTGCGCTCTGGACTGTCGATGGGTCCTCGATCTTTGCAAAAAGAGTATTCAGTTCGAGCAAATGCGCAAAGGCGACGATGCTCACAGTGCTGAGGTGTTCGTGTCGATTGAACTCTGTCACATTGACGAATATAGGCAACTGCTGTAGGTTGTGAGGCTGGATCCCCTCCTGTCATGACATGACGCGTGAGTTTTGTCATTTTCCTCGTTGGATTGGAAGCACACCTTGACACCGATGGTAATTGTAGCCCAGCCGCTGTTCACCATTTTATAACTTGGCAGTCTCTCTGGCGGCTCGACACTGAGATCCAGAAGTATAGGGATCATCTCGGCTATGAGCAACCCGTGGCTAGCAACCGCGATGTGCACGCTCCTGGGACATCCGGCAACCATTGCGCGCACATACGGCATGATCACCTCGTCGATGGCGGCTTTCGCTCGATTGTGCAGGTCGTCCAGCGATTCGCCGCCTGGAAATTTCTGCCACCGTTCACGGTGGATTGGATAGAGGCCTTGTGCGTAGTGTTCTTCCAAAGACAGACCAGGTTTCGGTTCGGTGAGCCATGGATGCCCCTCTGCTGCGCCTCGTGTCTGCTCTCGTAGGAGTGGCGAAGTGTACAGTGGAGGTCGCGGCTCTCGCTGAGCCTCAAGAACTGCCTGTCCCGTCGACAGGGCACGCTTCAAGGTCGAGGCATGAATGGCATCGAACCGTGTCGCGCTGAGAACGCTCGCCAGTGCACTTGCTTGCTGATCGTTTGGAAGTCGCCATTAAACTGCACCAAGGAATTTTCATATAATACGAACCTTTTGCCCTGTCATCAAGCAGTCAGTCACAGGCGGGACGTCTCTGCTATGCCACTCACCAAGCTCTGACAGAGGGGAGTCTCTCCATCCAGCCCAAATCGGAAGCTGCGAAGGTGAATCAACCTTGACGACTTCGTTTTATTTTCTCTGTTGCTCACCAGATTGTCGGTGGATTCGCCGTGACGAATGAAGGTGATTGAGAGCATGGCGTCCTCGGTGTGGCCCGCAGAGAACCCTATGTACGCACTGTCACGAAACGCAAGTCGTGTCTACTTAAGTCCTCCGTAGTTCCGCAACAAGGCCGTCGCTGACGCAATTACAAACAGAGTGGTTCGATTTGTCTGACCACGTTGTGGCGATGCTATTCTTGCAGGGCGCCAAAACGCCACGAAGGTGCGCATTATGTCAAGAGTATTGTAGATGGTGCGCAGCTCATGTGAGTGGCTCGTTACCTGGACAGAGGTTGTTTGTTGTCCTCAGAGCAGTGACGTTGGCGGTGTCCGGTCCATGCCTCACTGCAAGGCTTTTAGCGGATGTTTTGATAATGCACGGCACGAAGTTTGGCACTCTGGTGCGCGTTCCATCCCGCTGCGCACTTTTCGATACTTCGAGTGGACGCAAAGTCCCCCAACACTTCTGTATGGGCAGTGGAGTTTCAGACTCTTGTGAGGGTGGGCCCTCTAGGACGATTCGTGATTGATCATTTTGCACCTACAGAATGAAGGTTGATGAGCGCAGTAGCTATGCAAAGCTATGAGTGAATCGGACAATGACATTCATTGTTCACAGTTATCGTTGTATGGTTGACATTCAGCTTCACACAGCCTTGTCGAAAAAGCCTTAGACGGCCTAGACAAATGCGGTCTCCATCTGATGCCGTGTGGCTTGCGCCACACGCATTCTTATAAAGGGCCTTGAAGACATAGAGTACAGACTACACTCCATCCCCACCCAACGAAACATGCAAGGCCTCGTCGCGTTCCACTGCCATAAGCCAGGCGACTTTCGCTGCAGTCAGCAGGGTGGATATCCCGATGTGCAACAAGGTGGTCCGCCTAACATGCAACAAGGCGGCCCACGTAACGCACAGCAAGGTGGCCTTCAGAAGGGGCAACAAGATCCTCCCGACGGTCAGCAAGGTGGTTCTCCCACCGGTCCGCAGAACGGTCCGCACGGTCAGCAAGGCGGACCTGTCGTTCGGCGCGGTGCAGCTCTAGGCGACTATTGCACTTGCATTCGACCCCAGCCTCACCCGCGAAACGCCTTCAGATGTGGCGCGTGCGGGAAACAAGGCCCCCCGGGAACTATCACGTCAACCTATCTGGACGTATATATGAACGCCCAGTGCGGTATAGCGCCGGTTCATCAAGCTAGATACCCATACCCCCCACCACAGCTGCCAATGGTTCCTTGGTGGAATCAGCCTCACGACCACGTCTTTCATGCCATACCTGCGCTGATTCCTCAGTGCGTTCCGCCTATCTTACCCGCCTGCCCAGCTGTCCCGATGCTCTTCAATAATGGTGAGTGAGGGTCAGCGGCCCCAAACTTTGCTTTGCTTATTCAAACTGATCATAGACTACGTCTTCCGTCAAGAAGTTTGTCAATGGGTCCCATTGCCATCGATTCCTGGAGGTGGGCACATCGGTCCTTGGCAAGACTAGTCCTGAGACTGCTATGTACGACGTACGCGAACCATTTTCGATCCGGACATTCTCCAGGCAGACAATATGTTACGATATGTGGTCTTCCACTCTCCTTTCTTGGAAGCTGTTATACCTCAGTGGACGGCAGTACTTCGCCACGATACGCTTATCATGATGTTTCGCTACTAATCAGGGAAAAAAAACTTTGCTATGTAGTCGACGTAGCAGGAGTAGCCTTCGTAGCTTCGTAGACAAGTTATCCTTTACGTAGCCTTCGTAGCAATCGGTAGCGGCTATCATAAACCATGTAGCCGTCGTAGCAAAGCGGTAGCACTATTGTAGCACCCGGAGCATGTCCGTAGCTTTGCGGTAGACCGCCGTATCATTTGTGTACACTACAGCTCACACCAGCAACTGCAATAAAATGTATGTATTCCGATCGGAGAGCTAGATACATCCAGCACGTAACTATGTATACATTATCCCGACTCACATTCCCTGCTCGGAACGGCCCATCACCGTCGCGATTGTGCGAATAGGAAGCCCAAATTCTGGCGGCGGCTTCCGCAGACATATGCGTGGATCGACCTGTGCAGCACCCGCATGAAGCTGTAGACTCCCGCGAGGACAACTATCGTAGTGGCTATATCAGATGTCGCTCTTCGATCTCGAAGAGATAGACTGCAACATACCTGAAGCCCAGCGTCCATAATGCGAGCCGCAAATCTGCGTGTCGTCACGAGCAATGACTGATCTAGTGAAACAAATAAATGACAGTGTAAGCGTGAGGAAACAGAAGCATATAGCTAGGCGTTACCTCGCTACCGAGCTCTAATAGCCCGCATTTGAGCACACTATGGATACCTTCGAGGTTGCTAGTGCATATGCAGCCGCGGGTCAGTGTACACGTGTCGTGCTCACATTTGATACAAGACTTACTGAACTTGAACGGCTGTCGAAGCTCCTGCCGTCCACTAGGGCCTGTGGCCAACACCCCGACGAACCTTGTTTGCTTCGGGACCTGCGAGACCTACGGTGTGTTAGTAAAAAAGATGCGCGAGAAGATAGAATCATGCGCAAAATGCGGCAGACTCGTGATGCGTTGAGGAACTTGGAGGGACAGGGAGGGTGAAGCTTGAAGCTTGAAGGATGGTGGAGGTCGAGGGAAAGGAAGAGATGTGGTCGCTTGATGCAAAACGCGCAAGAGAACAGTAAACCGGACGTTGCCGTGATCACGCCATTCAGCACGTGCACCCTTAGCGCTCGAGCGCTGGCCGCTCATGATCGTGCGGACGACCTCCTGCGAGACTAAAACTTCGACGACCGTATGACCTCTTCATCTCCTATCTATCTTGCTGCCGGAACTGAGGGCTCCTCATCGAAATTGTTGTGATAATAGTCTGAAACCGCTATCAAGATGTCTTGACTCCCATCAGGTTCAAGCCCACCATTGGCAGCAGACGCGGCACTGGACTCGGAGGACTATCGATAGGTGCAGTACCAAGCGGGGTGCGTCTCAATTGTTACGAGAGGGGTGGAAGATAGAGCAGTCTTGAGTAGAACTCTGAACTGGGATTCACTTGTCACAGTGAGTCGAGTGTCAGGCAGGCAAGATATATACCACAGAACATGTAATTGTTTTGTAAATGGTAATTTGCATGCATACCATCAGCACTGAGATCTTGCAGCTACCTAATGCTGTCCACAGTCGACACGGTACATCGGTAGCGGTATTGTGCAGCTACAGTGTGCTGCAGGTGCTACGGATGCTACGGAGCATATGATGGATGCTACCGTACATCTACGGCTAAATTGTAGCAGCCGTAACGGGCGGCTCTTTACGTAGCAAAATCGTGTTTCCTGATTCGGACGGTCGCTCTAATGCTATTTACTTGCTTCAAGTTGCTTGTTCGCTGGTTAGAGTCTGTCCGAACGTGACTTTCTATCCTGCGTCGCCGTATTACTCAGGTTTCCCTGAAAATATGTACGTGCCCGATGACTAGTGACTCTTAACACTAATACTGTGAACCGTCCCAAGAAAGTGTATTTGGCCTTGTTTGGACGTATTGTGTGAAGACCAATATCAACGCGAGACTCGCAGCCTCTCTCAAGCGACCTCGAACACGATTACTTACACCACTCACATTAATTCCATCCCACCGTGTTCTGTCCTCTCATGGCTGTTGAAGATGATGACGGCTCATTCTTAGACACGCTTGAGGGAGAGATCACCTTTTTCCGTTCCATAATGCGAGCAAGACCCATAGGCATTCACCGCCACTTCCATATGTTGGTCATTCGCAACGCGATACACAGAGACACGGGTCATTGGGTGCCGGTGGAGGGTATTTGGCGGAAATTGAGAGAGAGTTATGATATGGACGCGCTAGAGGCAATTGTAAGCAGTCATCTTTATCGTTCTTCACGTCTGTTGCTGAGTCGGTCTAGGACATAGAAGTCTATGATAACACAGACAACAAGGGTTCGCCGCCTGTACCAATAACGTCACCATCTCCTTCCGATAATCTCGCAATTCATCCGTTCTTCAAAAACGAGTATGCTTTGCCCATGGACGAGACATTCGACTCTCTGATCTCGCGCCGACGAATGCGTTCGACCGCTTCGCTTCCCTCATCATCCCCTGCAGCATCGCCGGCACATTACGAGAGGCCTGCACCACCACCACGAAAGACGCGTAAAGGCAAAAGCAAATTGCACAAGACGGCCGGTTTGGTCGCTGGCGACAGCGACAGTAGTGCGCTGACACAGGAGAGTGGCGATGAGAGCATACCTCCAACGCCAGCCACTGGCACCGACGGAGCGACGGAATATGCTGAAGACCCCGATCAAGAGCCTGAGCAATCCCCCGGTACGCGTGTCAGCGGACGACTCCCCATTCCCTCCACTAATGGCATCCCCACAGAGCCGTCTCTGGCTTCTAAACATGCACGAAAAGTAACCAAAGGCAGGCGAAATAGTGGTGCAGGGAGAGGGAAGGCGTCGTCGTCGGTCAGGGGGACCAAGAAACGGAAACGGTAGTACCATATGGGGATACCACACCGAATGCTGAGTTCGCAATTCTTGCATTGAGACCCGTTGACTGCCTTCAAGCATCAAGGAATGAGGATCCATTTTCGTGATCACGGGTGGCCTTTGTGAACTGGCCGCGTCATCGAACCCTCCACGGTGTGTCTGCTTGGCTCTGTACACAGAAATAAAGACCGCCCAGATTGAAGGTGAGCGCAAGTCATACATTCGCGATCATTACGTCTAATCCACGGTGGCCATGAGGCCATACAGTCAGATGGCGCCTGATATTGCTCCACCATTGTGACATGCACCGCGTACATTTCACGCAACTGCTGTATGTTTGACAAGCATACGCACAGCTTCCTTGTCAACATGTCGAGCAGTAGTGATAACCATCCGTGAAGCCCACAAAATAACGACGGTCAGGGCGACTCGCTTGTTCGCATGTTTCGACCATCCGTTTCGGTCATTCTATTGGCCAAACGAGTACCCCAAACCTTCTGATAGATCTAACATCATGTTAATCGAGCCGCCAACCCGCCTCAACACGCACAGGATGCGCGACAGGATGATCCTTTCGTTTGTCAAGGCAGAACTCAGAACGACATGATAGGCCTATAAATACAAGCCCTTCGCACTCCCCTCGATAAGCTCGCGCTTGTCTTCCCCTTCACATCTACTAGTCACAAATTCCTGAATATGAACATGGACGATGCCGGATTGCATGAACTAAGGGCTCTCAACACCCTCGTTACTAGCGCTCTTGACTCCATCGAGAACAGCTTGTGCTCGCGCAGGCAGTCGTTCCCATCAGCTAGGGAACCTCTGACTCGCGAATCGGAAGTTCCTTGCGCTGCAACCGACGTACGGGCCTCGATTCGTGTCATAGTCGCTGCTGCAACCCAGCTTATATCCGCTGTGCGACTCCCTGTGGAGAGTGCGCTCTCATCAGTGCTGCAGGTAAGAACATAACCTTTCGCCCTCGAATTTTGATGTACGAGTTTACCAAAACTCGCAGCACCAAACATCTTCATGCCTGTATACAGTCATTCAACTCCATGTACCAGAGATCCTGAGGGAGGCTGGTCCACAGGTTTGTCGCCAGTTACTCTGGTACGATCTAATAACTCATTCCTTGCACGCAGGGACTTCATGTAAACGAGATCGCTGCGCCCACTGGGGTGGACCCTGCGAAACTGAGTAAGTCCGATTTGCTCAGAAAATGATACGGCGCTTACACGGCCCTGGGAGGATACTTAGGTCGCATCCTTCGTCTGCTGGCCACAAATCATATTTTTCTCGAGGTCGCTCCTGAAGTGTTCCTGCATAACCGAATCTCTTCGATCCTGGATACTGGCAAGTCGCTTGCAGCTATTCTCCGAGAGTGGGCATCCGTGAACCTTACGCAACAGAATGACGCTAACACTCTATTTGCTTAGCCCTGCCAGGAAACATGACGATACACCTGGTATTGTCGCCCTCATCGAACAATTGTACGTTTCCGTCCTGGTGCCACAGCAACATCAACGCCACTGACTTCACATGACAGAGGGTTCTATTCCAAGAGTTCGTCATACATGTACGAGAGTCTGGTAGATGAACGGACGAAGGGTGCCAACGGCGCGGAAAAGGCCGCATTCTCCCTCGCGCACAGAACCGACCTACCATTCCTCACGTGGCTGGATCTGCCTGAGAACACCTATCTGCACAGGCGCTTTTCTACGGCCATGTATGGCGCTGAGACCGTGGGCTATCATGTCGGCGGGTCCACTGATGGTTTGTCTCGAGTAGTCTTCGCTGTAGCATTTATTTACTGAACAACGTGCCTGCCAGGCCTTGATTGGGACCGGCTACCGTCTCGGTCGACGGTAATCGACGTCGGTGGCGGCGTAGGATCGCAGACACTAGTGTTCGCGAAAGCTTTTCCTAACCTCAACTTCATTATTCAAGACCAGGCAAGCACTATCATCGCTGCCGAGAGGGTCAGTTGCATAAATACGCCTGTTGGGCCCGGATACTGAACTCATGATAGTTCTGGAAATGGCAAATGCCCGACGGGCTCAGTTCGGGCAGAGTCAAACTGCAGGGTGCGCTCATTTCTTCTCTTCGTGCACTGGTACTCACACTGCATACTAGTGCATAATTTCCTGCAGCCACAAACTCTAAAGCGACCTGCTGTCTTTTTCATGCGCATGATCATGCACGACTGGTCGGATGAAGTCTGCCTTACTATCCTCCGCAACCTCCGGGCCGCAGCGGCCCCAGAGACCCAGCTCGTCGTTGTCGACAACATCATGAGCTACGCCTGCCCAGAACCTGTCATGAACCACATACATGGCGCATCTCCGCGTGCGGCACCTACGCCTCTTCTTCCTAACTCCTTATGTTCTCTTCCGACGGATTATCTTAGCGATCTGACGGTATGTCCGCTACTCCGGGACGTCGAATGTATCACGCATCCTCACGGATCTTCACTTATTGACCGCAGATGATGAATATGCACAACGGTCTCGAGCGCACTTTGGTTCAATTCAACAGGCTCTTTGAGCAGAGCGGATGGAAGATCACCAGGGTGCATCGTGGAACTGGCATCCAGTCTAAAATCATGGGGATACCGACTCCATCGTGATACTGCCGCGCTTGTTGTTTACATTCTGATAACCTTTGCCGTGCAGATAATAACCGCTTGTACCTCGTCTGCAGAACTTCCAACTCGTCCTGACACCGCCACGCGCTTGTCTCGTCGGCTGTTAAGACGCTCAGTATTCAATCACACAGTCAGCCTCCGTGATGCGAGCTCACAAGGGTATCTGAGATACCCCAACGCACTGACCAATTACTCTCTCGAGATAGGATTTGAACTCGAGCGTCGGGCTTGACTCCGCCTGAGAGCCGACCGTCCCCTTCGTGACAGGCAAGGATATTTCCTGCTCCCACCATTGCATTGAGCCATGCTCGACGTCGCATTCCAAGAACTCAGGTCTCTCAACGCTATGATTACGAATTCTCTTGACTCCATAGAGGCCACTCTGCGTAAAAATGGCCAGCAATTCCCGTCTCTCAGTCAATCGTTCACCATGAAGTCCGAAGCTCCTCGACATGCGCAGGAAATATTGCTCGCTTGCGATGTACTATCCGCCGTTGCCACACGGCTCATCGTTGCGGTACAGCCGCCCATGGTGACTGCCCTCGTCGCGGCGTTGCAAGTAAGGCGTTTCGGGAATTATCGCTCGCTGCATTTATATACTGACATTCGCGAATGTAGTACCAAACATCATCATGTCTCAACACGGCCATTCAGCTTCATGTACCTGAGATTCTCAGGGAGGCTGGTCCTCAGGTATGTCCTTCGTCCAGCGTACATGTGAAAATAGACTGATAGCCTGATCTCACAGGGCCTTCACGTGGAGGGCATTGCCGCTCGAACGCAAGTCGACGCCCCAAAATTGGGTATGTGTCAGAAGCTCAGGAAATTCCTTTCTTATGTGTCTTATACGGAGACCAGCCCGCATTCTGCGTCTTCTGGTAACCAACCACATCTTCATCGAGGTTTCTCCCGATGTCTTCGCGCATAATCGAGTATCGTCCATGTTGGACACTGGAAAGCCGGTGTCAAAGATACTCAAGAAGTGAGGGATCTGTGTATCATCTAGGAGTGGAACACTCACGAAGGGCATTCGTTCTAGTCCTGAAGACAAACATGATGATACACCCGGCATCGTCGCTCTTGTGGAACAATTGTGGGTAGTGTTCGCATGCCAAGGCGTATATGTGGCATATACCGATGTACAAGTCCAGAAGCGCGCACTCGCTGAAAGCTTCAGCTTACATGTACGAGAGCCTCAAGGATGAGCGAATCAAGGGGTCCGGAGACGCAGACAAAGCTGCTTTCACCCTTGCTTACCGGACAGATGTGTCATTTTTCTCGTGGCTAGAGCTGCCCGAGAATGAGTACGCGGTCAAGCGGTTTGCCAAGTCGATGCATGCCGCAGAGGGCATGCACAACAACGAAGATGGAGCAGTCGAAGGTGTGTTGTGTTTGTGTAGCAGCATATCGGCATTGCTTAAGACGAGATGGTACCAGGTCTCGACTGGGGTCGCTTCGCAGCCGGATCGATAATGGTTGATGTTGGCGGAGGTGTCGGTTCGCTGACATTGGTGCTTGCAAAGGTTTTCCCTCAGCTGCATTTCGTAATCCAGGATCAAGTCAGCGCCATTGCCTCTGCTGAGCAAGTCAGTGCTCTTTCGTCTCGTATACTCGCAGATGCTGATCTATTGCATCATCTATTAAGTTCTGGCAATGGAAGGCGCCTGAGGCACTCACATCGGGCAGGGTCAAGCTGCAGAGTGAGCCGTCCTGGTGAATTCCAGATGTAGACTCACTAACATCCGCCCAGTCCATGACTTTTTTGATCCACAGCCTTTGAAGAATGCTGCCGCCTTTTTCCTGCGCATGATCATGCACAACTGGTCAGATGAGGCGTGCATACAAATCCTCCGCCACCTTCGCGCAGCTGCAACGCCCGACACTCAACTCGTTGTCGTCGACACCATCATCAGTTATGCGTGTCCCGAACCGCCGATTTTTCACATTATTCCAGGCAGTGCGCCAGATTTTGTTCCGCCTGCGCCACTGCTTGCCAACGTCGGGACGACATCAGCCACAGACTACCTTCTTGATCTCACGGTACGCACAGTTCATGTGGCGCATGACGGGTCATCATGTTGATACTTTGTATTGTCAGATGATGAACACGCACAACGGTCTGGAGCGTACCTTGTCCCAGTTCAACAAGATCTTCGAAGCTAGCGGATGGAAGATTGCGAGAGTGCATCGTGGTTCTGGCCCTCAGTCCAAGATTGTGGGTATCCCCGCTCTGTAGTGTTCGTTGTAGTCTTCGCAAAGTTGACGACAACGCCTACTGCGTAAATAAAGTCGAACGCCAACTTGTATCTCGGTCTGCAGTAACACTGGATGTACAACGCGCGATAGCCCTCGAACCTCAATGCTGTATCTTGATAGTAAACATTTCTCCAGGGACTACACCCTCTACGACCTTCCTCATCTGCATGCTAATGGTTCCGATACATGCGCGTCTTGAAGCGATACTTGTCTCTTGCGTAGAATTTTCTTGAGCTTGGCAGTTGCACGCATATTCAACTCGATACGCTGAGAGGCCTTCATGTTTCAGTCTGGCTATGACTGGCTTGCAGTCGTCTCTGATGTATCGCGTGTTGAGTGAGATATACCCTGGTGCCGTATCTTATTATATACTGCCAACTAACCTGATACGAAGGTGGGTCGCGCTAATCAGGTTTTCTGCGATATTGAGGATCTTGGCGCTTGACAACGATTCGGCAAGATCCTGGACGATGAAGTAGCAGCCCTGAAAGTCCGAGAGAACCGAGCGTTGGAGAGCATTCTCGAGAGCGATGTAGAGGTCTTGGACAGTTTGGTATTCGTCGTAGTCACCGCTGACGCGCTCTCTTTTCCTAGGCTGCAAGTCCACCAAGGCTATTGGGTCGGGAGAGGCTAGCACCGCCGGCTCTCGTTTGCTGACGCGAGGGCGCATTTCTTTGACTGCGCGAAACTGAGCCATCCAGTCCGCGCATTGCTCCTCTGGCGATGGTCGTTTGACAGTGAGAAGGCCTGGAAAACGAGGCTTCCAGGCAGGGTAGCGAGCTCGGGCGAGCTTAATGGCAGGACTTAGAGCATGCGTCTGGTTTTCTTTGCGTTTAAGAGCTTGCTCCCGATTACGTTTAAGGCAGACGTCGCATTTCTTCGAGCTAAAGAGGTGATTGACCGGCCTTCCGCATTTCTTGAAGCAGCATTTGACGGTAGTGGAGAGTCGCTGATTTGTTGCAGTAGTAGAATAGGGAGGATTCATGGTGCTGTCCGTCGCGAACTGTTGAGAGAGTAATGGCAGCGCGTGTTGAGCGCATGCATGCGGTTAGATTGTTGGAATAGGTCATGTAAAGCAATTCTGCAGTCAGAGAAGACCATGACGTTCATGTTTCGACAGCGAAATATACACAACAACAGCGAGGGAGAGAAGGTAGATTTTACCAGAGCGATAGGCTGTGAAAACACGAAGTTCGGAGATGCAACTTTCGGGACGGCGTTGATCTGGTAGTATAAACGATATCTGTGTTGGTCTAAGATCCGAAAGACCTGCACTTACCACATGCGAGATCGTCAGAAAGTATTCAGAGGCGTGTGGGCGAAAACTCTGGATCGCTGCGCGGGCAACCAGAGGACTTTTGGCGTTCAGGTGTTCTGTATCAACGATAGACTCACCACACGTATGATGCTATATACGTTCTGTGCGAGACGAGCACCGAAGAGTCTGTAATTCGACGAGTCTCGAGGGAATGATGAGAGTAGAGAACAAGACAATATTTCAAGCGCCCAACTACGATCTCGGTTGACTTTGGCACGCTCCCAGCTAGTACACGATGCGAGAACGTGATTCGCTTCCCATCGGCACCTCTCAATCAGCCTGACCAGCAGGGATTTTACTGTGTATACGAGAGCCAAAGGGTGACAACACCAACAGCTCCCGCTATCGCCCTGAGATTTGTGAGTGACAGAAAAAGAAGTGCGGTCAAAAGAATCAATATCAGTGCACGATTGCGCATGGACCACAAATTGTAGATTGCGTTGCAAATCACAGCGAGTGCATGGCATAACAGTGATCGCATGTGTACATGGATAACGACAAAAAGACTCCCACCGGCACAGGCACACTCTCGCCACGTCGCATAATCTTCCCAGCTACAAGGGAATTCATGCTGACCGGGCGGCCTCGATGCGCCTGCGGGCCACTTGCCGCCTGTTCAGGCCGGTAAGCGTTGAGACGGCGTCCTTGTCCTTGGCGCGCTCAACCTCAGACTCGGTCGCACCGAGGATGATCTCCACATGGCATGGGTGGCCCTGGTAGGGGTTGATTCTACCATGTGCACGGTATGTCCGACGGCGGGTTTTCTGAACAAAGGAGGTCAACGATCTGCACGTCATTATCGAGCTCGCGGACGTACGGGCGCCTGCTGGACGACGATGTTCTTGATGTAGAGCTCCTCCACGTCGATGTTCTTCGCGTCAGCGTTAGATTCGGCGTTCTTGAGCAGACGGGAGATGAACTTGACGCTCTTCTCGGGCCAGCGACCTGCGCGGGGCATAAGTACCGCATGCATATGTGAGGTCGGTTTACCACGCACCCAGAGTCGCCTTAAACTGCTTCGCCTGGGAAGCACGTCCGATACCACCAGCAAAGCGTCTGAAGGGGATGACCTGCTTGTGCTCCGAAACGTCGCCGAGGTAGTGGTACGCCTTCGTCAGTTTGAGGCCTGATTCCGTCCTCCGAGGTCAATAATCGTGATATCTTGGAGACCAGAAGTTGCAGCGACGCACCAGTGAGTGCAGCAGCCACCTCACGCATGTTCTTGAAGTGGGTGCGGAGGTACTCTCCCCGCGCACGGGAGGCTATAATTCATGGACACATTCAGTATCACCGGACAACTTCAGAGCGCAGAAATTGACTGACTCCTCTCGGGATTTGTTGCCGTGGCTGCAGCGGCGTAACGTACTATCGAGTTCTTTCAGCATCTGTGTAATTGGCCAGCATAAGTTCAGCAACGCACCCATTTTGTCTTGAAGTGTCGGCCTGGTTGCTCAATGTCGCCTCCAGCGCTGAAGCCGCGGCGTGGCTGAAACCTTAATCAGCCACAACTACCAAGGACCATCACGGCATTTCCCGAAGCGCTCACGCATACGGGCGCCAAATTTGTTACTACCGTCGACACCCTTCGACATCTCCCTGTTCCGTGTCCCCGTCATTTTTTTGCTAGTGGGGAACTATCTGGAACTATGCATGCGAAATACTCCGCCGGCCTGCTATTTTCTGAGCACTCAATCTGCCCTGATACAGTATTCTTTACCAGTTTCGGCACCCTCGCGCTCAAGGCACACAAGTCACTTCGAGCTCTCCCTGGGGCGCTACAGAGACTCTTGCCCCACGTCTCGACATTGATCTCTACGACTACCTGCATACGAACAGCGTGTTTCTTGCGCGGCGTGGACCCTCGTCATACAGCAGATGACTGGTTCCGAGTACGATGGTGCGGTTATTGTGAAGCCTATGAGGTGTTTTCCCAGTGTAAACGCGCCCAACTTTACGTTCTGCGAACCGTTCACGCCCTACCTTTTGACAGGCTTCAGGGCGCGGTCAGTTGCTCAGTGGCCATCTCGCCCTCTATATCGCTCCTTCTAGAAGAACGTCACAATTTATACCGTATTGAGCGGCATCTCGTCTACATAAATCTGGCGATGTTCTTGCATGACAAAAGGTAAAATATTGTGATCGTGGCGTTTGGTGCACGCAGCTTTTACTGCATACCAGTGAGGAAAGCTTCTGGTTCAGACGCGGCCAGGCTGGTCAGAGGGATACTCATTCTCCTCGAGATTCGTCCCGGTGGGTATCCCGGTATTCAGCTGCGGAGAAACCGACTAACTAAAGATGTCTCTTCATATTATGGGTAATAACGTGGCGCAGCGTGGGTGTACCGTTTTTCACTGTCGGAGGTCCCGTACAAGCGCAGGTTTCGACGAAGGTCATCACAGTCACTGCCTGGGCCTGAGGCCTGAGTACTTGGCTGTGGCCTTAGCTATCTTTTGTCGAAATATCTATGGCTTTTACTTGTTTTTCAAGCAGATTTATGATATATACATCTAAGCTGCACCGTGTCCACTGGCAGTCTTGAAATGAAACGAGAGGCAAACGACCCGAACTGTGGCCGCGAATTGCTACAAGCGCGGCCGAGAAGCCGAACTCCCAGATACGCGCCCCCGCGAAGGCTCACACTCTCTCCGCTGCACTCAAGCTCGCGAGCATATACCACAACCCTTTCAACGGCGACGGCAGTGCACTCGTCTGTCAACTCACACGGAAGCAGGGTCTTAGCCGTGTTCGATACCCCGTTGATTATATCATCAATTCTCTCTCGTTCTCTCGCATTCGCATCCGCCACCCACTGCCAACAGTAACGGTGTCCACCATGGTCATGCCTATCACAGCTCGTATGCTGGATCCCCGCAGTCATAAATTCCATCACAGTGAGGGTGATAGTTCATTGAAGTCAAATGCAGGGATCTCTATCACTTCACCCGCCTCGAATGGAACAACTGTGGTGGAGAATGAGCTGGAAACACTTGAGCAGAAGGCCCGGGACCCGGCGGAGTCACAGGTATTGTACTCCGGATGCACGCTGTTGATCTATTGACTGACATATGTGTCTAGCTGGAAGCCCTCAATACCCAGCTGCAAGTCGAGAACCGTATTAAAGAGGGTGCCGAGAATCTGTTACTGATGCCACTTGCAGTGAGTTCACACAACCCCGTGGGCTTGTCGTGATACTCATTTCGTACGCAAAGGAATCCCTGCGGTCACAAGTCGAATCAGAGTTGAAGATGGCGCGGCATAAGATCACAGATATCACGAAAAAGATCGAGAGTCGTACGTCGTCCGCACCTTTTGCCGTTCCCATGTCGCTTACGGGCAGTGCAGACACGACGAAAGAGCTGAGAAAAAACGGGGTTGCGGTGGAAAATGGGAAGCGGAAGTTCAACGGGCAGCCGCTGCAGGGAATTGTGCGGCACAGGGACGAGAATGACGAGAGGGGTGCGTATATCATGTCACGCGATGACGACCGTCTTCTCACCTGGCGCAGAGGACTTTCGATCTGCTCTGCACCAGGCCACCAGCTACATCAAGGCCCTGCACAAGCTCTCCGGTGCATCTTCATCGTCCCCGCCTCATTCGCCCTCGTCTTCGTCTGCTCTTAACATTCGCGAAGATGGGGACCTTGATCGTCTGCGCGTCGATGCCATGAACCATCTGCTGGGCGTGCTTAAGAGGAATCTCCGCGTGCGTTACGAGATGAATATACCGGATGTGGTGCAGGCGTAAGGGCACGCCCGACTGGGATCGCTCGCTTCACTGACATGCGTCTGCCACCTTTCAGCATCACTCCTGCCCTTACCGATCGCGCATCTAAGCAGTCGCGCGCCACGGCCTATCGGCTGATTCGGCACATGCTAGTGGACGCCCACTCCGTAGAGAGCCTTCGTGCGCAGCTGCTGGACTGGTACATCGTCAAGTGAGTACCTTCCTCCTGGAGGTAGAAGCTACTCACAATTACCCGCAGGTCGCTGACGCGCGATAACAAACATGCTGCGGAGAAAGAGCAGGTGATCAAACTTATACGCTCGGTCGTTGAGATAGGCTCGCAGCGAGGCGCGCCCGGAGCGACGGCTGGCACGGGCAAAGTCCCGCTCACGGAGACCGTCATGCGGGCGTTCATAGCGGTTG
This sequence comes from Ceriporiopsis andreanae CBS 279.92, assembly GCA_001969225.1. NCBI lineage: Eukaryota > Fungi > Basidiomycota > Agaricomycetes > Polyporales > Meruliaceae > Ceriporiopsis > Ceriporiopsis andreanae. The sequence continues at coordinate 138,318 of ALYI01003402.1, forward strand.
CAGAGCACCCCGAAGACCCGTTCAAACCCATATGCTTACAGACTCTCACCGAAATGCGTGCGCTCATCTCATGCCTCATTCCTCATTGAAGTGTCATATTCTGACTACGCATAACTAGTACTGATCGACGTGGAGCTGGTCGGCCGCACGGGTGGGATTCGCGTCCTGCTGCACGCCCTGGCTGAAGGACCGCTGGAAATGGCGCCCATGCTATCGTCCGCGTTTCTGCACATCATCGACTGTCCCCGGACACGCGAGTACCTGCATCCTGGAAACGACCTTGAGGTACGAATGTGCCATGACAGCCCGGACCGAGTCTGACTTTGCTCAGATGGCCTTGTCGGCGGTCACCGACGCGTATGGGAAGGGCCCTGAGCACGCTGAACGTATGCGTGGCGTGACGAAGGTTATCGTGTCGATGCTGCGCACATGGAGCGGTTCGTCGCAATGTCCGCGCCGCTGTAAATCGAGCTGACCCCTCATACCAGGCTTGATGTACTTTTGTCTCAACGATAAGCTTGCGCTCCGAGCTCTAGTGGACGGCCTTCGAATACCGTCGCTACAGACCAGAGTGCGTCTTACCAAGTAGATATAACACGCTATTACTCACGACACGTTCTTGACAGGAAGTCATTCTGGATATGTTCTTCGACTTGCTGAACATCAAACCGCCAGATTGGCACCAGGCGTTCATTGACGGCCGCAGACTAACTAGTGGGTCCACGTGCCGCCTTGCACGCGTTTTGTGCCTAATTTCGAGAACCAGTGTATCGCAAGTCGCGCTCAATCTCCAACGCTTCAAAGCCGGAGGCGCCACCAAGACAGCAGAACGCCCTCAAGTTGACTGACCAATATATCGCGCTGTTACTGCTGGTGTTCAGTTCGGCGGGTCTCATGGATGTATGCTGTTTTTTATTGTTCCTCCTTGACTGCTCCTGATCGGTTCTCTCTGACTAGGCCTTGACCTGCATGCTGGAAGAGACTATCTCAGACGAAGGCTCCGCAGCAACGAGCTTGTCAAGAAAGGCGACCCTACTGATCGCCGAAATTCTGCAAATGGCGAATCGTGTTTTGCCGCTACCGATTGCGGCGAAAATCCAGGTATTTTCGAACCTTGACACATTCGTATGAGGTATGATCTGACCCGACGTGCAGGCTCTGCCGCGAGTCTTCAACTTGGCTGCCGATTATAAGGAGGGAGTCAATCGGATAGTTGGCACTTCGACCCTTCAGGCTATTGACAGCTATAATCGCAATCGAATACGTCTGCAACCTGCTACTCCGCAAGATTCGGCGCGGCCTAGGTATGAGCACGTTGCCAACATCTCATGCTTAAATTCACCGTTTGTTGTGTAGAGCGAACTCTGTAGAGGAGACAGTCCGACGAAACCAGAAAGCTGTCGAGCAAGCAAAGGTGAAGCTGGGGATGCAGCTGGACGGCAGCTCGTTCCAAGCCATGTTGTTGGAAAGCCAGGTAGCGACATTGTCTCTGACAGCATTCTGTTTCAGTTCATGACACTTTCGGTAGATCATGACGACGAAAGACCAGACAAAGTGGAATTTCGACACGCTCCAAGACCTGTTGGAGGGGCCGTTTTTGAACCCGAAGCGCATGGAAGAGACGATCAAAGCGTCCCGATACATTCGGAAGCTGATGTCGTTCTTCCACCCGTTCAGCCACCGCTTCTCGGATTTGACGAAGACGAAATCGAGCATCCGCTGGGTTCGGTTGGGCTGCCTCTTTGTCTCGGCGCTGCTGGCCAGTCCGGATGGCATTCGGTTTTTGCAGGAAGACGACTTCCTGAACCAGATCGTGAAGTGCTTTGCCCAACTGGATCCCGTGAGTTGACACCCTCAGCACATTTATTTTACTCTGTTGACCTGCGTGTCCTAGTTCAACGGCCAACCGGGTCAAGACCCGATCTTCTCTAAGAAGCGTATGCAAGGGACGCTGACATATGGCTATTTTGAAATGCTGGGCACCATGAGCAGGAAGCGGGAAGGCTTGGAGTATGTAGTTTGCAGCCTACCGATTCTTTGTCACTCACCGAAGTTACAAGGCTGCTGGAAAAGTTCAAGCTATTCACGGCCTTCTACCATCTCAGCGAGTTGCGTAGCAGGGAGGACTTGATCAAGGCCATGATCGAGAATCTGGACTATAGCATGTACGTATATTTTGCGTGGACGTGGACTTGCGCTTATCGGTTTGCCCAGCGACGGCCACTCTCGGATAGTCCTTTCCAAGGCACTGACTTCTAGCTACCGAGTAACGTCGATCGTTCTTCGTCATTGGACAATGCTGACAGCGCCGCCCCATCTAGGAAATCAGATTATACGCGACAAACCACGTTGGCGAGCTGATCAGGGGGAGTACGCAGGCCAACGCGTGGACATTGCGACTATTGCTCACTCAGCTGTACGACCCCGATGTGATCGTCCAAGAGGTCGCTGTGCGGTATCTCGAGGAAGCATGTGAAGCCTCGGATGTTTTGCAGATGGTAGTCGAGATGCATCCTACATTAGATCATCTCGGCGACGTCGGACATCCGCTACTCTTGAAGTTCGTGCAGCCTGTCATACAAAGAAATATCTCACTTATTGGATTGCAGATTCATGTCGACAGCTATGGGTTTTCGGTATTTATATGCCGCAGACTACATAGATCGCGAGATGGATCTCTGGTTTCACGTAAGTGGCTGGCCCCTTCCGATTCACTTGGTGTTTATGGGTGTGTGGTGTGCGCGACATAGGAACGCAATCTACACTATGTGGTGCATATCGAGGTCTTCTTGGCGAAGGCGTTCGGTTTCACTCCAACAGACGACGACGACGATCAGGTGTAAGTAGCCAGTGAGACGTATACGTGCAATGTGGCTGATTGCGACTTTTGTTTTCTCCAGTGCATTCGATGGCATTGTGCCACCACATTTCTATGGCGTGATGGCGAAAACCGACCTTGGATGTCAAGTCTTGCAAGAAAAGGGCCACTTCGCCGAGTTTGTGCAGTTCATTCGCCAGCATGGCCAGGAAAGTGAAGATCAGGACCTTATATTGAAGTTGAAGAGTGTGCTTTGGGCGGTCGTATGTGGATCGACACTCTGAGCTATATTTCGCAAGCCTAATCATGTCCGCAGGGGAATATTGGCGCTGCGGAACGCGGACTGCCCTTCCTGGAGGAGGAAGAAATTATACCAGCTATTTTACAAATCGCGGAACAGTCATTGGTACTGTCTGTGCGAGGGTGAGCATACCTCTTGGTCTGGAAGTACTGAGCAACGAAGCTCACCTTTTGTTTCAGTACATGCTTCTTTGTGCTCGGTCTCATCTCGTCTACGCCGCAAGGTGCGGAAATATTGGATGATTATCAGTGGGAGGCTACTCTGTCTCCCCTTGGCCTTCCGACTGGACTCTGCGTTCCTCTGGACATAGAGAAATTCATCTCGGTCCGTCGCAGCATTTTTATATGTTGTCGTTTGATACTCATATACTTTTCAAAGATCCCAAGTTGGGACCCCATCAGCGATAGCGATAATGGAGAGAACCGTCTACAGCCCCCTGCTACGGAAGTGGAGGTCGAAGTCATGACTGCAGTTTATAACCTTGCCAACACCGTCATTGCCAACGCCGCGTCAAGGTCCCTAGCAAAGTCAGTGTTTTCTCAGTCGTATATGCTTCTTCTCTCACGTGAATCATCAGGATGAAAGCTCGATCCGAGTATCGACGAGTTTTCAGCTCAACCACCATGTTCTACCGCGCGCTCCACGCGATCTCATCTCAACGTTACAGGTTACCTGTCCGACGTTATATCATGGACCTCTTTAACCTCGAGATGGACGAGGAGGTCGTCAAGAAGCTGTCAGAGCACGCGAAACGGCTGAAGCTGCAGCCTGGTATCAGAACACGGGCGGCGCGCTCCATGAGCATAGTCGGCCGACCTCCACAGCATCGACGTGTCTCTGATAGCGACGACGAGTCCATGTCAGACAGCGAGGAGGCCCCCGACGTCAAGAAGATTCCTGTCTTGAAAGTGACGCCAATGAGCAGGATTGCCGGTTTCGATGCGCTGCAGGACGGCATAGCGATCTAGATCGCACTCTCCGAATTCTAACTTATGACACACGGACTTCACATCACACACTTGCACTCCTCCACATCATGCGACCACAGGGCGAGCATTGTATAGTAACACTCACGGATCACTGACCATGTACCCATGTATCACTACATCTTGCTATCGAACCTCGTTTGGAAACATCACTCTTGGATTGACATTCGTTATAGCTTGCAGTGGTACAGCGCGTATCATTTGAAAGCCTGTCTAGCGCACTCACGAAACTCACGTCTCAGCTATTCATGATCACTGGCACTGTAAGACAACGCGTCAGAGGCGAACGTAACGAATGCCTTTGAGAGTGGTACCGACCTGGGAGTAATACGGTGGCGACACCGCCTTGCAAACGAATGGGCTCGCGCAGGTCGTGGGGCCGGTGTAGCCGGTGCCTATGCACAAATATATGATCACACCTTGAGTAAAACGGAGGCGCGCCACTTACCACCGCACTGCCCCCACTGTGTCTGGAGAGGCCCTGGTGCTGAGGTTGTCGGAGAGCTAGGTGTCGAGCTTGGGGGAACACTGGTCGGCGCGCTCGTAGGAGGAACGCTTGTAGGGGGAACGCTAGAAGGAGGTGGAGGTGCCGCAGCGCCGGAACCAATAGCGGTAGTGATGGGTCCCGACTCGATGTACACGCCAGAGACGTAGAAGTCCTCGGTAGCGGCAGTGTTGACAATGCGAAGAACACCGACATGGAAGTCTTCAGAGTTGGTAGAAGGAGATGTCTTGACGTTCTGGACGACCTTAGTAAGAGGTGCACCATCTGTCGATGCCCACAGGCCGACCGTTCCCGCGCTGAACTGAATTAGACAAGATGGTTCAGAGCGTGTAAACTATGTATCCCGTGCACTTGCACTCACATCGATATCATACGCAAAGTTAAACCATGTATCTGCCGTCCACGGCGTTCCCCACTGTGCTACGCCTTGGTTCATCCATTGAAGGTTTGTTGGATTCGGAGCCACACCATACTTCAGCTGTGATGATCATAAAAAAGTTAGAATGCCCCTACGTGCACGATACCTGTAGACTGACCTCGGTGAAGTGCGACTCGAAGAACATGATTTGATGTTCGAGTGTAGACTAGACATAGCTTTCAGCGCTCAGCTTTTAAAGAATACAAAACTGACGTACGTCAGGGGGGTTCGTTGATGAATGCTTCAACGAGAAATGGTAGAAAAGGTTACCCGCTCCCAGGTTCTGTGTGGTCTGTGGAATAAGCTCGCATCTGTGATAGCCGTGCATCAATGATATGCTCCTGAAAACGATGTTGGCCGTCTCGACGAACCTCTCCATCTGAGAGTTCCAGGTAGCGCCGGAATCGATGGTCATCCTTGCACCATGAATCTCGGCTGTGTCAGCGGGGTTCTTGAAGCTCGGATCCAAGGACAAGTAGTGGCTTGTGGGCTGAGAGCCGTGGATGTACTGATAGGCGTGTTGTTCAGTACGGTCTCTTCTCCAGTTGTCGGCGTGAGCACACTTACCCATTGGTACTCTCCGACTTCGTTCGACCAAGACCCTGAGGTTAAGCAGTATAGTCAGCAACAAATAGCGACGCACGGCGACTCCGTACATTTGTCAAAGTCAGCAGAAGAGTTGTATGCGTTGAAGGAACCAGACCAGATAGTGGTTCCTGCACGGACGCTCGCGGCGAGGAGCAGGAACGACAAACTTGACGAGTACCTCATGGTGTTCAATGTACTGCACAGAAGAGCGGTGTATGCACCCGAGGGGGCTGGGGGTATATGTACCCCGACGCGGATGATGCGCACTAAATCTCGGATGTACCACAAGGACAACGGTCGAAGGCGTATAACGTTGATTCGACCATGCTAAGTGGGATAATTATCGGGCCACACAGACGCACCGAAGAGGATCAACATCGTGAGTGGTCTATGCAAAATGTCAATTGTGAGTTCACGAGGCGGATCTCGGTGGAATGTAGGATATATGGAAGCTGCAATGTTGGAACCGTGTGTGATGATGGGATGTACGCGCGTGATCATAATACCGAAGATTATAGGTTCTATACATAGGGACCGTTACATTGTGGGGTATAGGCGTTATTATGGTGAGGGCGTCGGAGCGTCATGAGACGTGAGATGCGTTAGAGTCGGTAGATGACTTTGCGAGAACATCCAGGATGTTAACCAGGATCGCGGGTTTTTCGCCCTTTCTTCCGCGGCCTGCTCTAGGCGCTGCCGTTGTTGCGCCGCTTCGTGTTCCTCGGCAATGGCTTCGCCAACAACTGCTTCACGAGTGGAAATCACGCTGCCGGGATGGAGCGAACTGTCAGCGTGTCGTAAGAACGAACGCACAGGCGTTGATGTATGGCTGCCGTGAGGTCGTTGTGAGACGACTACGTCAACGGACGCTGACCTTTGGCGTCGATGATCGGGAACGGTGAGGTGAGAGGTGACGGCACGGCCAAGGTCTACCTCAGACGTTGCGTTGAGAGAGAATGAGCGATATCCTGGCGCAGAAGCACCAGTATCTCCTGTCCGTCTCCGCATCATCACTGCACGACCAGTGCTCGCGCTGCTGAGTTTCCGGGGAGCGAATATAGATGGACGTCGTGTGCGAGTAGATTCAACGTCTCGTTCTTTCTCGAGATGCTCGACTCGAGACGCGATTCCAGACGGCAGATTGATTGATTCGCTACCGTCCAGTTGCCGCGTCAATACCGAAGGAGACTCCTCCGCGTCCTCGTCCATGGAGGTGAGGCTCCTGGCAAACACGGAGGACAGCCCACTGCCAAGGTATTCGTCCTCGTCCCATGCCCCTAGTTTACCCATCCCGGGCTCACTAGTGAGTGATATGCGCATGTCAACGGTATCGTCAAGATTGAGTAGACCAAGAGGATCACGCGGGAGCCAGAGGCTCTCGCCAATTTGTCGGGTATAGTATGGGTTGTCATACGGCGTGTCAGGGCTCGATTCGTCATCCCATGTTGGATGGCGCGGATGCGGGACGACCAAGGGAAGCGGCGACCCTTCCGGGAGACCTCCGGGGATCTCCATAGGCTCCTCGACGATGTGCTGGCCAGAGAGGATGGGTGATGAATGCGCGGTATCGAGCAGCTCTTTACCAATGAGCCCAGAAGTGGATGAGCATGCTTGAAGGGGCAGACCGGAGTCGCCAGAGGAACGCGGACCAAACGGGATGGGTCGACGATGCTGAGGCTGGCGGTGAGCCACCGTCCCGTAAGACAACCCCACTCGGCTCGCAATTTTCCACGTGAAGAAATTGAGCTTCGACTGGTTTGAGCTACTTGCGTCCAAACTGCCAGGACTGTTGAGTGCCCCGGCTGCTTCTTCTTCTACCATTGCAGTATCGACTGGCAGGCCAGCGAGAATTTTCGCTTCCAAGATGTCATCCTTTTCGAACTTGGCCCGACAGAATCGAGTCAGACTATGACGTTCAGATGAGCACGACGAACCCGGCGAATTATATATGAGAAAGATTACCCAAGTTTTGCCAGTGCTGTCAGGATGATCATGACACCCGAAATTGCGATATGAGGCCTCTTTTTCAGCACAACCATGTAAGCTAGAAATACGGCCTGTACACGACATGTCAATAACAAACATCACTGTTATCTCCGAGGAGTGGATAATACCTGAGCGAGGATGAGGCCTGAGACGATGCAGAACGTGAGCCTATGGTAGACATCAAAAACTAGTGACTCACCGTCGCATGAATATCTAATAAGTCGAATAAGTATGTATTGACCGTTACTTTCGTAATTCTTGGCGTAGACGTGTAACATCTGCGCAAATGAATGAGCTGGAGGATATCAACGCCGGGTAAATTGCCGTACCTGATTCTTGACAACAACTACCATTATGAGGCGATCAGTAGGGCTCTGTGGACTGTGAGTCTCTAAATGTCACGCACAGGCTTCGACAAAGAAGTACAAGAGACCGAAGGGTGTGACCAACGGATTAAGGACCGCAAACAGCAGTAAGATGTGAAGGACGAGTAAGTGACTGGGTAACCAATCTGCGAGTTTTGAGTGGAATTTGATGACTCGATCGGTCGTGTACTCACAATAATAATTGAAGGTACGAGGCCTGATGCCGACTTCCCGTTTGCGAGGGACAACCTGGCGCTTAGTACTAGGATAGAGGATGAGAGGAAGCTGTACACAGCGTCAAGTTGGATCGCTCAAAGAGAGTGTGATATTACATACACCAACTACACCGTGAGATTCATAAGTTAGCTCAGTTCAATTCGCAAACGTAAGGAACACTCACGTAATGCCAACTCGAGGCATCCGTGCACGGCCATAGAGAATATCACTGTCAAACACTTGAGCGAAAGGGAGGGACATCGAAAGGATCGCTCGCTTACTCCAGCCTACATAGAACGGCGCCGCAGCTGGAAAACTTTCCGATACGGTTTGGATCAGAGCTTGTCCAGAGGTCGCTTTGAAAGTGAGCACGGTCTGGAGCGTCGCCGTGCCAACCTGGGAGAAATGTGAGCTATTTTTCCAGGAGACGTGAACAGGAACCTACGCAGAAGAAAAACAAGACATTGACAATGAGAAACTTGTAATAACGCGTCATGATTCTGTCATGCATCACGGATAGTGTGCTGATCGTATGGGCCTTTTTGGCGATGAGCACTGCAGAGCGTATGTTAGGAAGTTTTTTGGCCTAGTTGTGGGGATACAAAGCTTACGCAAGATAAGTGGGACGAGCAGCGCTAGTAGGGAAACGAGAAGTGTAGGCACGAGCGATTGGAGGACTTCAGACTCCCACTCATGGTTATCCAGGTAGTGTTTCTAGTGCCAAGGAAGCGGTTATCAGCAGAGTGAAGCTCGCGTTTCGCGCTGAACGTACCAAGCCAGGCCAGAAAGCACTGATAGTTTGGATGGAGACGAAGGCGACTATACTTGTCACCGGGAAAACCCAGAAGATTGTGAATGCCCTGCGATTGAAGTGGTTCAGCACCAGCAGCGTCCTTTTGACACTTCACCCACCATACACCCATATCAACCACCCAATCTTTGACGAACTGCGAAAGTTTATTTAGATTTGGTTCCTCATCGGAAATGGCCGATCGACGTCTCACCTCAACTCGAAAGGTCGACTTCATCAAGCGGGTCCAGTCCAAATCCTCGTAGGAGGGGGCCATAGAGGCCAGGCAGACATTGACCGGGTTGTGGGGATGGACAGCGAGGTACTTGCACGCCTTGCGCGCGTCCGCGGGGTCCTCGAAGGTGACGAACGCCGTGGACATCGCCGCATAGCTCGTGGCCGGCCGTGCACGCCCCTCCGTGATCAGCCCGTTCAAAACATTCAGCTTCGCAGTGTAATAGTCAATGGTTGGCACGGTCTTGCCGCGGAACAGCTTGTTGAGATGGATGAGCGGCTGGTACGAGTCGAGCGTGCTGCGGGGTAGGCTGAGCAGTGCATCCCACACTGTGTTGGCATCGCCATGTACGTGAGATGCGTGCGACGAATGAGGGATGGTGGGGGACTGCAGCTCAAGCCCTTTGTCACGGCTGACCAGGTTGTTGCACCAGGTTGCGGACCCTGATGGTGCCGTGTGGAGGAACGGCGCGAGAGTCCGGACGAGTAGGTGTATGCGGTCTTCACCTTCCTCGATGTCCCCAGTAGTGCCAGCGTCTGCTTCGTGCCCCAAGTTCACGACGTTGCTAGGTTGTACGTGCGAACGCAATGACACGGACATTCGACTGGCTGCCCTGCGGATGCGGTCCGTCTTCGAGTCCCCTTCCAAGTGATTCGCAACAGCCTTGAGAGCATTACGGGCGAGCTTGATGTGCGCGGTCTCGAGAAGCTTTAGTGTTTCCTCCCGTCGTTCAAGCTGCGATGCTAATTCTGTCATCTTCCGCACGATAGAAACTTTCGTGATAATCGGTGCTTGTTTGGCGTCTGCTGGCGAGCCGGGTTCGCTGGTATCAGTGTAACTCGACGAGCGATATAATCTCGAAGCAAGCTCAGTCGTCCTGTTGTACACGAAGGCCAACGATCTGTCAATGAAGCCTGGTTGGACAGCCGACGTTACTCCCATGCGCGGTTTCGCGATCGGTCTCGAGAGATAGTACTCGAAATATTCCCTCAGGTCTCGTTCAGTTCGTAGCGATGGCGGGATGTTCGTTACCATCACGGTCCTGGCCTGCATGCCTCTGTTGTTCGAATCATAGTCGCTCGGTAGTGGGGGGAGCGCTTGGAATGGATACGAGGGATGTGGATGCGGATGGTATTCCATGTTCTTCTCCGACAGCGGGTCTTCAGCGGTACGCTTCGCGCTCTCCAAGATCTTCTGTGCGCGGTAGCGAAAGCATCCAACCATGATCCAGCGAAGGGTGGCCAACCACGATAGACTGATCCATGCTAGTAAGACAAGATGGATCCATAGAAGGCGGGCGCCGTTGGCAGAGGCAACGAGAGACGAGATGGATGCACGAATCATAGACTTCGGTGGGATGGACTCATCCGAGAACGTAACGTGGATAGGCAGCAGGATGGGGAACGTTGTGCAGACTTGGGCAAGTGTGAACCACACTGTCAAGCGGCAGCCGTCAGGTCGAACGATGTGAAATGACTTGAGGTGCGTACCACATCCTTGAAGGAACCGCACATATAAAGTCGCGTCGACGCCTCGCAGTTCGTTAAATTGGTGGTCTGTTATTCGCCACACCTGCCTGACCCATGACAGCACCCAGCCTTGTGAGATTGGCGGTGAAGGCTTCCTACAGCAAGTCAGACCCCACGACCCAATTTGCGTGTAATCTCCACTTACCTTGCCCAGGCTCTGGCTTGGAACAAACTGGAGGGAGCATTTATTTATACGTAGTTCGATCTCGAGGTGAAGCGTACTCACTAGCCAAACTGCCACGACTCTACGCTCCCCACATCGTCTCCATTGTGAGGCCCTCTCCTCTTCCGCTTCATGTAATCATGTGAAGCAATGCATACGACGACCAAGACACCAGCAATGACAGACTGGTTTATCAGACCACTGCAAAGATATCGTGGTCGTGAGACTGGCGTCACAGACACGGAAGGCGCGAAAGCTGACCTGTAATTCTTGGAGAACGGCCTATCCTGTGCGGTGGCCATGCAGGTCGAGGACAGGGATGCATGAGAGGAGCAAGAAGCGAGGGTAGCTCGTGGTGCTCGAGGGAAGATGATGTGGAACAAGGTCGGAGCTATTGGTTGCGCTCTGCTTCTGGCCGGGCGCACGCGGACAGACCCGCGCATCTTGCACTCGACCACAACATGTCTTTCCTCAGGCCATGTCGTTCCTCAATAATCAGACCACTCGTAGCTAGGCCTTGGGTCGCGTCGTACAGGCCGATGAGCACCGCTGAGGCCACGCCCGCCCCCACCAGCGAGAAGCCAGCCGCCGACATCGTCCCCGGGGCCCCTACACGTGAGATCGTGCAGGCGGAGGTGGCTAGTGGCGCCCCAGGTGTGTTTGCCATGCCGCACAGGCGACTTAGCAATGACCGTTGACCATTGACGTGGCGTTCGCAGCCCAGCTTCGCCATCGGTCTGTAAGGATCTTCCAACCGGCTCGCAGCACGACCCAGAGCGGCACGGGCAAGTCCACCCGGTGGAGGATCGACTGGGAGATCCTGCAGGGCGCGGGACGATGGGAGAACCCGCTCATGGGATGGGCAAGCTCGTGAGTTATCATTACACGCTTCAAGTATGGTCGCAGCTCGACTGGCTCCATTATAGGGCGGACTACATGCAGGGCACCCGACTCTCGTTCCGGTCGAAAGAAGATGCTATCCACTTCGCAGAGAAGCAAGGTGAGTGACTCGATACTGGCCATATCGACCAAAATCTCAGCTAACGGTGTCAACGCGAACCCCAGGCTGGGACTACTTCATGTACGTGACTGTCACTTTGGGCGGAGGTCCGCCATTAATGTATACTCCAGCGAACATCCCGAGGTCAAGCGGATACCTCCCAAGAACTATGCAGAGAATTATGTATACAAACCAAACAAGCTGCGTATCTGCCGCACCAAGTAGACTTCTTTGGAATATACAACTTTGAACGCTTCAATGGCTCCTGTTCAGATACAAACGATTAGGCGATTCCTATAGATGTCACGGTCGACATTCAGTATGGGTTCCCGAGGCGGCCAATTGGGGGGGGCTCACCAATCACGCCGCACGCTGCTCTTGCGCCTGCATTACCGGTCTTCAGAGACTCGTCGTTATCTCCGCGACCCAAGTCATCGGTTCCCTACATTCATTCCCGTGAGCATATGCCTTGTTGGTGGCAGACACCGTAAGCTTACTGCGTGAAGTACGACTGATCGCCTATTTTCGAGGAAACGAAATTAGATTGAACCGGAGTAGACTGCCATAGGATGCTTACCCAACGATGCTCGTCGGTCCATTCAGCGAGATCTGCGAGTCTTCGAGTGTGAACTTCGCGTTGCCGTCTGCGTCGCTCTCGATGTTCCCGAGGTCGCCGACGTGCCTCTCATAGTCACCCGGTGCACCATGATCTTTGTTGAAGGGGTTGAAGTGCGCGCCCGCCGAAAGACAGCCTCCTGACAGGTCGCCAGACACGCTTGGGACACAAATGTGGACACTGGGTTAAGTGAGATATGGATGCAGCAAGCCTCACTGTATGTGGAAACCACGTTTCTGGTTCGGATCTAAGCCTTTGAGGTCGCCTGTAACCGTGACGGGCCCGAGTGGCTTCGCCTGCTTGAAGGTCACTGTGCCGCCAGACGGAGAGTCGCCTTTGAGTACTGTCACTGCCTGTGCGGAGGAGGTCAAAGCTCTCATATCTCGCGAACTCGTTGGGAATACACACCTTTGCGACGATAGGTGGAGCGGGGACAGAGGCCGGCTTGAGCGCGAACCAGAATACTGCGACGACCGCCGCTGCACCAAGAATGAGATACAGCGACCGCGACGACTGTTTCTTTTTGGTGGTATAGCTGTCCATGGCTGCTGTGGGAGGGGGAGGTCAAGTTACCGAGGAGCGTTCGCGCGGTGTGAGGCATTTATACGCCAATTATATGCTCCCTCGAGTTGCCGGTGGATCATGATCAGATCGAAGTTCACAACGTTCACAAGGTACGTGCTTTTGGCGCCGAAAACCAGCTCGTTTATTGCGCGATAAATACGGAGGAGCACGAGATATGCACATGCAACAGCAATGACGGGACGCAACAGCAAATGATGGAGAATAAATTAGTAAGTGTATGTGGAGGACATGATGCGAAGACAGCGTTGAGGCGAAGGAAACCCGTTGCACAGCAAGGGGATTGTGACACATGAGATTATTCAGTGCTTGCTGGCCTGTTTGGCGAACTTCTGCCAAGCCCGGTAAAGAGGGTGCGACAGGCCTGACTGCTTCAAAAGATCAGGACGGCATTCCACCCACCGCGGCTTACGACCGTAGTTGAGCCTCGGATCGAAATAGGCAGCACAGTGCGAATGTGGCCGTGTGGCGTGGTGGAAGAGTTTTTCACGAGACTCGTAGAAGCAGCCACAGATGCCGGGACAGAACCAAGTGCCATCGAAATGCCTGGCCAGGTGGGCATTGCGTTCTTTGGTTTCCGAGAATATCGCCTCGCATTCCTTGATGAAGCAGGGGAGGTGGGGTTGATCTGACTCGATGGGAGACTTGTTCCGCAGGAGGGGCAATTGCTTCGGCTGTGGTTTTCGGTGTAAGCTGATAAGCAACTAGTAGAAGTGCTTCGGCGATACGTACTGTGTAGGGTATGAGCTGGCTGTCCTGCCATGTTGCCTGTATTGCCACATTGCTTATCAACGGGAAGTGCCTCTTGAGACCCGCCTTGAAGTGTTCGCTGGGAGGAATATCGGACAACTTGAATTCAGGAGCTTCCTCCGCGGGATTTTGGCGGCCCGCTACCAAGAAATCGAGCATATATTCCTCGACGGGGTTGAATGAGTCGGAAGAGCCAAAGTTGTCCAAATCGCGCGGGTTAATCAGCGCATAGTCAGGCATCATGGAGCCCATCATCGGATCGTTCTGCAAGCTAGAATGAGCTATACGAGAACGGTCCACGCCGTGCTGATGCGTACCGGATACGTAAAAGTACCATCTCTGCCTCCTTCGCCAAACGGCAAAACACGTCTCGTGTCTTGGGTCTCGGGGAGATCACACATGACACCCTGAGTCACAGATTGAACGGATTATTTGACGCATTGTGACAGGGGGACGCATCATATTCACCTCGTCGCGGATAAGACACGATGCTCCATCGCTCCGAGAAGGTTCGGCATAGTAGAGGCTGGTTAGCGTTGTCTCCATTGTGACACTTTGTCTGTAGGAGAATTGTGAAGTGTCAAAGTAGTCAAGGAATATAAGAAGGTTGGGGACTGAAAAGAGCATCGGCTTCATCCCTGGTTTTATAGCTTCGGCAAGTTAGTGGCACCATGCCGATGTCCACGTGCCCGAAAAGCGAAGCCGAAGGGCTCATGGCCAGGATGCCACGGCTTGCACTGTCGAAATTGTTGGCCACAGCTCGTTCTAGCAGGCCACATGCGCGTGCCTTCATTAGCCAACGGTGGAGGCACATAGCGAGACGGCATGTAATGCAGCGTGGGTGAGGACGTGCATACATACCCCAAATTTCTAACTCGCTCCTGGCGGTCTGAGGGAAAAAAAGGTGGCCGGTCAATATGATTGAGAGGCACTGCGACCTACTGCGGCCGTGAGCTGGGAGTGGCTAGCATTGCAGCATTTTAATTAGACAAGAGGTGAAATTGTCGCCAGTTGGGATCATCTGCAACAAATCCGACGGTCATCGTGATATCAAATTGATTGAAAAGGGGGTACTTGCATATGGGTCCGTGTGGAAATATGACAGATGAGCTTAAGCCTGGGGAAGGTAAAGGTTGAGGTGAAAGTCACCGGCGGCTCGGAGGCAGGATCAGCTTACGAAGTGATCAGAGAATCTTAGGCTGGCGCGTGTACAGTCACACTACATTTTGTGAAATGTAGGTCTGAGAATGGCAGTGAGAGGTCGCCAAAACTTACCCTTACCTAGTACCTACGTCGAGGGTGAGCTGTAATACGCAGACAGACCGAAGAGGCTTTACGCACGATCTGGAAAGCACGCGAGCCGCACCAGACCACCTGCGGTGCGCTGTCACTTATGCTGGGGCAACACCGCCGGATAGACTTGGCGAGGCTTCTGGGAAGCTCAGAGGTATGTAGATCAGTAGCTCTGGACGCAACAAGGGAGAGGTTTATGTATATACATTGGACTACATTGTGCGGAACGAAGAGACTGAGACGGATCAGGATCGGGGTAGGTCATGGCCAATAGCCAGGATACGCGGAATAGGCACTGAGGGGTCGCCACAGAGGTCCTCACTACGAAAATACATTGGATACCTAGTCTTGATAATCTTCCAGGCTGGATAGAGAGGGTCCCATCGTGCCGGCGTCCTCAAGAGATTGAAAGGGCACTGCATCCACCGCGGGTCGTGCCGAAAGTTGAATTTGTTCCATTTCGGATGAAAAGGGACGCAGGGCGATCCTTCGCGCATATAGTGACGGAGAAGCTTCTCCCCCGACTCGTAGAAACGGCCGCAGATCCCTGGGCACGCCCATATACCGGACTCAAAGTGCTTGGCCATGTGAATATCACGGTCCTTGGGTTGTAAGAATGAGGCTTCGCAAGTCTTGACAAGGCAAGGGAAGAAAGGACCAGCTGGAATGTTGGGGCCTGTGCAAGGGACATCGTTTCGGAGAACGGGAAGGGGTTTGGGCTGGTGCCCATAAGCTGTTGAAGATAACCGATGAAAGAGACAGTATGCGTACCATATAAACAAACAACGAGTCTCGATAAAGGAGCCGCACGGCTACGTCACTGATGTCTGGACAGTATGTCCGTTGCATTAAGTTTACGAAGGATTCTGGGGGTTCAGCGTCCAAAGTCGGCCAGACAGGAGTGGTTTTCGAGACATCCTGTCGCCCCTCTAGAAGGGAATCCAGCATGTGTTCTTCGATGGGATTAAAACAAAAGTGTGATATGTCCGCAGGCATCTGGCAGGGAAAGTTGATCTCTGTACCCACGGGACAGTTCACCTTGAACGTGAGATTGTCCTATAATAATGGCATGAGCTTTGTACTGAGAATGACCGATGACTTGGTGAGGCGCACCGGGGACTCGTGCACGTCACCGCCGTCGCCAGACGATGGCATGTGTGCATCCTCCATAGACGTGATATAATCGTCGATCGCACCCTGTGAGCAGCATAGATAATTAGGCACGTTCGCAGAACAAATTGGCATGCATGAATCGCACTCACCTCGTCTTGAGTAAGGGATGGCACCCCTCTGATCTCAAAAAAATCAGGGTATGCTTCCATGTAGTTAACGGGTACTGTCGCCATCTTGATACTAGTGCACGCGTAAGAGAATTGTCAGAGGGCTCAAAGTCTTGGTCGAAGGGGGCAGTGGTGTGTCGAGCTGGCTTTATACATCCATAAGCGAGCTACATCTGTTATCGTCGTCCACGTAGCAGCAAAAAAAAGCGACGAAATCCAAGTGGCAAAGACGTCGTGGTCCGTATTTGTCGTTGGGGCATTATTGGCCAGGATTGGCCATGGAGGCCATGCCCTTCACAAGCCTGGAATAGATCTAGCCAGCGTGTGGCCTATCATGCATGGCGCATGCACTGGCCCGAAGGTTGCTGTTTCCGCTCTGGCACACGAGATGAAAAATGATGTCTGGCCGGTGTGCACGACGGCGAACCGGGGAGCAAATGATTACCGCGGCCAGGTAGCTGAGCAGCACGGGAAATGACCGGGTTACCCTGTGTAGAAACGGAAGTGACAGACGACACACATCAGAATGATCAAGTACATACTCTTGCAATACCCTTGCCATGTTGAACGTTGGGAGGCAGGCATTTGGAATGTAGACGCTCGATACGAAAGGGACATTCCGCTACAGCTTGCGTGACGGCAGTATATCGCGGCCAGCCCACGTCGCAATTGCATGATCCAGGACGAATTATGTGTCAAAGTCGAAGGTAGGCGACGGCGAAAAAGCGATGAGCGGCAATATTGGAGAGCAGCTGCATGTGGACGCAACATTCCCACGCTTCTCAACACTCTAAAGTAGCCTACAACGCGAGAACTCTCTACCGTGACAAACTCCTGCACGAAGTTAGACGTTCGTTGGGTCTTTTATAATGACAGCATCTTCTGACGCGAACAGTTTCCAAACTGCCAGTTGTGCAATACCAATGCCTTGTCGCTCATTCTGACATCCAGCTTCCAGCAATCTCGCAGCAAGGTACTTAATCTTGCGACATCGACTTCTGGATCCTCGCCGCGGACTAGCTTGACCTACATATTGCACAGTTGATGGTTCCTGGTGCCCCGGCCACGGAGCCTCGGACCCCGCCTCCCGCTCACTCACTTCTTGGCGCAGCATTCTCATCAGGTGCGCAGCGCTGTCAAGCGGCCAAGAATCATCAGAACACGACGTCGTGAACGATCAGGCCTCAGGCCTGGTGAGCGACCTTGATGTATCACCCACGTTCTAAAGCTAAGAACGCGGATGTTTTTTGTTGTCAGCCCAATGCGTACAAGGGGCCTGTGTAGCGCTTCATTCGATTCGGCAAACTGTCATGCCGTTAATCCACGAGGATCAGAATGAGTTCAACGGAATGACGGCCAAGGTCTAGATGCTGCGGCACCCATTGCTATGCAGGCCGTATAAGAGTATGTTCTCGAGCACATCTGCCAGTAGTACATTGTCCTGTTCAGTACCAAATGTCGAAACTTCCCTCTGAGCAGCGGCGAGACGACACGAACGCTTCATCAGGTGAGTCCTACACATACCATGGAGTATTTCCTCGACATTGATGCCTTTCAAGAGCATGCCAGACAGCGATTGCTAGAAACTTCCGATCAAGCAGGCCAGTACCCTCCCAAGAGCCATCGGAAGACTACGAGGCACGACGATGAGGGCAATCCAAAGGACCAGGACCTTCGTCCCGTCTCCTTTTTCCGACTCTTCCGGTGAGCGATTAGGTTATCTGTGTATTCATGCGACCTCACAGGCCCCGTCGTTTAGCTTCTCTACGAGATTCGAACTTTTGTTAGACGCTATCGGTCTAGTTTGTGCAGTCGGCACGGGCGCCGCTCAGGTATGTCTCGCGATGCAGGGGGTGTCGAAGTCCTAAAACTCTGTTCTGTAGCCCCTGATGACGCTCATCTACGGAAACCTCATTCAAGACTTCGTTGACTTTCAGACCAAGCTGGGAGCTGCACACTCTGGAAACACAACCGCACAAGACGAGCTGCCGCAAGCGGCGGCCCATTTTCGGCGGACAGCCGGTCTGGATGCGTCGTATCTTGTTTACATTGGTGAGTCTCTTGTCCATCAGAAGAAGAATTGCCTGTTTACCCGCGCACGGAATATGCACAGGCCTAGGTACACTTGCCTGTACCTACGTGTTCATGTACTTTTGGGCGTACACGGCTGAAGTTAATGCGAAGCGTGTCAGAGAGCGTTATTTGCGAGCGGTTCTACGACAGGATATCGCCTATTTTGACAATGTCGGAGCAGGAGAAGTGGCGACACGGATCCAGACGGATACACGTGAGTTGATACCTGATCGGCGTCTTGTAGCCGCCGTCTCACCTTCGTAGATCTTGTCCAACAGGGCACGTCTGAAAAGGTGGCCCTCTCAGTCTCCTATATTTCCGCTTTTTGCACAGGGTTCATCATCGCGTATATCAAATCTTGGCGCCTTGCACTCGCCTTGACAAGCATGGTCGTGGTGATCCTGCTCACGGGAGGCTCGATGAGCACGTTCCTCACCCGTTATAAGCAGTGAGCTCCCCAGCCTTTCATTGGACCTCATGTATTCAATCTGACAATCTCTCGAGGCTGTCGCTGAGATATATGGCTGCTTCAGGAACGATAGCTGAGGAGGTAATATCCACGGTTCGGACCGCTCAGGCCTTCAATACTCAAGAGACGTTGGCGGAGAACTACGATAGACCCATAGAGCATACTCAAGCAGTGAAGATCAAGGCCGCTATGGTGACCGGCGCCGCAATGGCCGTGATGTTCTTCGTGATATACACAGGAAACGCGCTTGGTAGGTGATCTTCTTTCAACGAGAGCTAAGTGTTGATCCGTCCATGTCAGCCTTCTACTACGGTACCACTCTAATTAATCAGGGCAGAGGTTCGTCGACGTATTCATCCTGACAAAATTTTCTACTAACGCGATTGACAGCGAATGCCGGGACGGTCATCAACGTCTTCAACGCAATCATCTACGGGGCGTTCTCGATTGTTCTACTGGGACCAGAATTACAAGGTAAGCGGTCTTATATATCTTCACATAGAACGCAACTGATGCGCTACTAGCTGTCATGCATGCACGCGGTGCTGCGGCCAAACTCTACGAGACAATCGACCGTGTTCCTCCAATTGACTCATTCTCCGAATCAGGCCTGCGGCCCACAGGCTGCGTCGGTGAAATCTCTCTCGAGCATGTCGCGTTCCACTACCCCTCGCGGCCCGGTGTTTCCGTCCTCCAAGATTTGACTGTGACCTTTCCCGCAGGCAAAACTGCCGCGCTTGTTGGCGCGTCTGGCTGCGGCAAATCGACCATCGTCTCGCTCGTCGAGCGCTTCTACGATCCCACCGGTGGGATCGTCAAGCTCGACGGAGTCGACATCCGCGACTTGAATATCCGATGGCTTCGCTCACAGATAGGCTTAGTTTCACAGGAGCCGACCCTGTTCGCTACGACCATCAAGGGCAATGTGGCGCATGGTCTGATCGGTACCCGGTGGGAACACGCACCAGAGAAAGTGAAGATGCGGCTCATCAAGGACGCGTGTATCAAGGCCAAAGCTCATGGCTTCGTGACGAGCCTTCCTCTCGGGTACGAGACTTTGGTTGGCGAGCGTGGCTTCCTCCTCTCCGGCGGGCAAAAGCAACGGATTGCCATCGCCCGTGCCATCGTTTCCGATCCTAAGATCCTACTTTTGGACGAAGCTACGAGCGCCCTCGACACGCAGAGTGAGGGAGTTGTGCAGGATGCCTTGGATAAAGCCTCGGCAGGTGCGTAGTTCAGATTAGACGTCAGCTGATATATCCCGCTAACTCGTTCATTCTTAGGACGAACCACCATCACAATCGCGCATCGACTGTCTACGATCAAAGACGCCGATAGCATCCATGTCATGGGTAACGGAGGCATCCTCGAGTCTGGAACGCACGCGGAGCTGCTGAGGGACCTTGACGGTCCTTATTCGCTACTCGTTCGAGCGCAGCAACTGCGTGAGGGTAGCAGCGACATTTGGGCTGTTACTCGTGACAGCCACGATGACTACGTCGATTCTAGCCCGTCGAAGAAGGCTCTCAAAGGTCCGCTCACTGCTTTGACGGCAGAGAAAGTCCTCGCAAGCAAGGGCCTTGAGGACTCGGGCGACCTGTCTCCGACATCCCAACAAGATTACGGCCTCCTCTATCTCAGCCGACGTATGGGGCAGATCAACAGGGACAATTGGCCGCGATACCTGACAGGCGCGATTGCTGCATTTTGTAAGCGATTGGACGGTGCCCTAATCGTACGTGAGCGCTCACAATGTCTACAGTGCTCGGCTGCGTCTATCCAGTGTACGGGATCGTCTTCGGCAAGTGAAATGTTCTCCTAATATCAGGCCATCCTGACATATGCCCATCCAGGTAAGGCTGTCGTGGCCTTCAGCAATCCTGATCCTCATCAGAGGCGGCGGGACGGTGACAGAAACGCACTATGGTGAGCGCTCACGCGAACTGAAGTGATGAACCTGCCTACTCACGCTATTGTAGGTTCTTCATTATTGCAATAATAGCGGGCGTTTCAGGTTTTGTGATGAATGCCCAGTTCGGAAGATCCGCCGTGGAGCTTACACGCAAGTTACGCAGGCTCAGCTTCCGCGCCATCCTGCAACAAGACAGTGAGTCACAACACCCTCTTACCTTGACGTTTTCTTAGCGTCTTGCAGTCGCCTTTTTCGACAGGCAAGAGAACAGCGTATGCTATCACAGTTTCTGCCTCGTCGATCCTAGCTAACTTGAGGTATAGAGCGGCGCGTTGACGTCTGGTTTGAGCGACAGGCCGGAGAGGATCGAAGGACTCGCTGGTGTGACAATGGGAACGTGAGCCTTGAGCACTGTGGTTCATGATCTGCCAACAACTGACAAGGACTCCGACGCTTCAGCATCCTGCAAGGCACAACAACCGTGATTGTGGGAATGACAATCGGTATCGCCTTCACATGGAAGCTTGGGCTTGTGGCGCTCGCATGCTGCCCGCTCATTATGTCCCCTGGCTACGTGCGTCTGGTAAGTGCCCAGCTTCAGCTTACTACCGTCTTCCAAGGTATTGACTTTATCTGTACTAGCGGCTGGTGGTCATGAAAGACCAAGACAACAAGAAAGTGCACGCCGAATCCGCACAGGTCGCATGCGAATCCGCCGGCGCTATCCGCACAGTCGCTTCGCTCACGCGCGAACACGAGTGCTGTGAGATTTATAGTACGAGCCTGGAAGGCCCGCTCAAACGTTCCAACCATACCGCGCTGAGAAGCAGCTTGCTTTTCGCACTCGCACAGTCCATATCGTTCTACGTCATGGCCCTGGTATTCTGGCTTGGTGCCGTGTGGATCTCGCGCGACGAGATCACGCTGTACCATTTCCTCGTGACTTTGATGGTATGCTATTTTGAACTCTCGCGTTCCTATTGCTGACCAATTTCGCTTGCACAGAGCTCGACCTTTGCTGTCATGCAGGCGGGCAACATGTTCACGTTTGTCCCTGATATGTCCGCGGCGACAGGGGCTGCTAACGATCTCATCCACCTGCTTGATGCGCAACCGGAGATCAACACATCTACGCCTGATTCGCACGATACGGAGATGACTCTGAAAGGTATTGCAGGCCGCGTCCGGCTTGAGGATGTTTACTTTCACTACCCCACGCGTTCGAGCGTCCCTGTCCTTCGTGGCCTGAGTATCGACATCGCACCTGGTACGTATGTTGCCCTTGTCGGAGGTAGCGGGTGCGGCAAGAGCACGATGTGAGTGGAAATTGTGCTACAAGCTGATGACTGTCTGATGAGCGGCATCCAGCGTACAATTGATTGAGCGATTTTACGACCCTGTGCTTGGCACCGTCTACGTGAGTCTCCAACGACGACACTTATTTTGAAATAACTCATCATACCATCGGTCTTCCAGATCGATAACGAGCCTGTCTCCGGCCTCAACGTCTCGGAGTACCGTAAACACTTGGCCCTCGTGTCTCAAGAACCAGTGCGTAAACGGCTATCGATGTCGATTCTCATCGTCATATAACCGCAATGACAGACTTTGTACGCTGGGACCATACGTTTCAACATTTTGCTTGGAGCTATCAAGCCTGTGATCGAGGTCAGGCAAGAAGAGATCGAGGACGCGTGCCGCAGCGCCAACATCCTGGACTTTGTCCAGTCGCTTCCTCAGTGAGTATTTTTCAATCATGAATGGTCATTCGAAACTGAACATAGTATGTTGTCAGCAAATTTGACACAGAGGTTGGCGGCAAAGGTTCCCAACTTTCTGGAGGACAGAAGCGTGAGTGCAGGAACGGAGCCTGAATCGGACGACGCTAATAGGCTCTTAGAGCGTATCGCTATCGCGCGGGCGCTGCTACGCAATCCTAAGGTCCTGCTACTTGACGAGGTGTGTATACTTCCCCAAAGGTATATAAACTGCGAGCTTACTCTACTGGTGTAGGCAACTTCTGCGCTAGACTCCACGTCAGAGCGCGTGGTTCAGGACGCTTTAGATGCGGCAGCCAAGGGCCGCACAACCATTGCCGTAGCGCATCGGTTGTCGACGATTCAGAATGCGGACAAGATGTACGTCATGACACCTGATGCGCTCGCCTTGTCGAATACTCACACGTCTTGGCGGACAGATACTTCATAAAGGATGGATGTGTCAGCGAGGTTGGAACTCATGACGAGCTGCTAGCGCTGCGTGGCGGGTATTATGAGTATGTTCAGCTGCAGGCCCTCAGCAAGAGTTGAAAGTACAGAGAGGCGACAGTGGGTTGTAGTGAACTTGCACTAGTGCCAGTGCATAGTCTCGGAGTAGTAATGGTTGAGGAGATGCTACTTATGTCGAATTTCCATAATTACCTTGATTAAAACTCCGGGCACCTTCGCTCAATGCGGCTGAGCATGTAAACCGTCTCCGAACCGCGTTTTCACGAGCTTGAAGGTCAGGTACCAGGAAAACGGCCAGATTAATCGACTAATGGGCGTCAAAGCTCCGCTCCTACCATAAACAGACACACATGAACACGTTGCGTTCCCACGGTTTCTAGTGGTTGCTAGAACGTTCGCGTTGGTTCTTACATCGCGCTAACGTACCTTTCCTCCTTTTTTTCCGCTCACCAGCGTCTGGATCTCATCAGGTCTCGGGCAGAGTAGGCATACCACATGATGATCTAGTGCTTGCCCACACTAGGGGGCATTCGGAAAGGGCTGAAAATCGGGTTGCAAAGGCTTGTTGGAGTCAAGATTGGCGATCGTCTGTAGCTAGGCTACCAGTGCCGCGAAAGTACGCACTCTTATCTCACGCCGGCAGACTGTCAGTTGAATAGACAACTAATTCTGCGCCCCTTCTAGACACTGTCGCGGCAACGCCTCCTGCTACTTCGATGGTCAATGTATCAATTCGGAATGAAGGTGGATGCATGACTCTGAAAGTCTCCAAGTGCCGCAGTGATACGTATGCCGTTTCGCGTATCCTGTCTGGGGGGCTGTTGCACTTGTTGCTCAGGCATGCCACCACTCCAGGCAGCTCATGTCAGAGAGCCCGCGAGGACACGGATTCTGGACATCGCGCATGGTCACACTCTCCAAAAGCGAGGCGGAAATTGTAAGTGTTCCGGAAGTTTTGGGGTGCCAAAGCTCTGCACTGGATGCTTTGTCGGTCATTCGTCCTCAGCAACGGTCTCCACATGACACTCGTGGAACTGATGTTGAACGTGTATTCCACGCACCACGAACTCGACAAGCTCAAGGTTTTCAGCGGAATTTCCACGGCGTGCGGTGACCGCCGGACTAGGCCCAGACGAATGGAATGGGATCAGGCGCCCCCCTATAAATGCCCTCACGCTTTCTTCTTCTCCACGTAGCCCCCTCACTCCCGTATCCACCCCCAAGTCCTTGAAGTCTAAACATGGCAGCGCAATTAGTCCAGGTCGATGGAATACTGACTACACAGTGTGCGTGTCCTTACTGTCCGCCGTAGTTCTTCAATTGACAGTTTTCCCAGTACATGGTAACCAATCGTCCAAGGTCCTTTCTCAAACCGATGAACCGGACTCTCTGAACGAGAAGGACGTCGCGTCTTTGTCAGAGGACAAACTGGCTAAAGGCGATCTTGCTCCCGTGTCCTTCTTTCAACTCTTTCGGTGCGTACAGGCTTGTTATTTATAGTCAGCAGCTGGCTGAACCCCCTTTGTCGTCAGGTTTGCAACACGATTCGAACTTTTCCTCGACATTATCGGCCTTCTAGCTGCCGTTGGGGCGGGAGCCGCCCAGGCAAGTGTACTTGCTTACACTCATCATCAAGCTACTAAGCTTTCGCACAGCCTCTTATGACACTGATGTTTGGCAATCTTGTGCAGGACTTCGGTAATTTCTCAGGCACAATCGTGCGCGCGCACGCTGGGGACCCGACAGCTCGTGACCAGCTCCCCCAGATAGCCGCCACTTTCCGACACAAGGCAAGTCTCAACGCACTTTATCTTGTGTATACCGGTAAGGCCCTTGCCTCCTCTCTTGGCTTTGCAACTTGTCTCATGCATTCGCACGTACATAGGTATAGGTTCCCTTGTTTGTACATACATCTATATGTACTTTTGGATTTACACCGCAGAACTCAGTGCGAAACGACTCCGAGAGCGCTATCTTGAGGCTGTTTTACGCCAAGACATCGCGTACTTCGACAATGTGGGTGCTGGTGAGGTGGCAACCCGAATTCAGACAGACACACGTATGTATGAGTACTCATGGCCGCTCTACTAGTCGCTGATGCTCTGTGACAGATCTTGTACAGGAAGGTATATCCGAGAAAGTGGCATTGTGTGTCACATGCGTGGCGTCGTTCACTACGGGCATCGTCCTTGCGTACATCCGATCCTGGCGTCTCGCGCTCGCGCTCACGAGCATGGTCGTCGTCATCGCGATGGCGGGTGCTCTCATGACCAAGTTCATCATCAAGTATAAGATGTACGTCCCCCCACTTCCTAGTACGCTCTATTTGCTTCATACAACGAATTACGTTTTGCTCTCTTGCAGGGCGTCGTTGAAACATGTCGCTGCTGCAGGGACCATCGCCGAAGAGGTAATCTCGACGGTCCGCACGGCCCAGGCATTCAACATCCAGAACGTCCTTGCCAACTTGTATGACAAGCCGATCGATGCTTCGCTGGTCACGGATCTCAAGGCTGGGGCGTGGGAGGGCAGTGGAGCTGGCGTGATGTATTTTGTTATCTACGCCGGGAATGCTTTGGGTCAGTGACTTTCGTCTTGACAGGGCTGATAATAATGGCGTACTTTTTGCTAGCCTTCAGTTTTGGAACGACGCTTATCAACCGCAGAGAGGCCGACGCCGGCACTATCATCAACGTGTTCAATGCCATCCTCATTGGATCGTTCGCCCTGGTACACCTCGGGCCCGACATGCAAGGTCTGTCCCCCCGTACTTCCTCGAAAGATGCTCTACTTATATTTTCTCGCTAGCCATCTCGCACGCATGTGGCGCCGCAGCCTGGTCTCGTACCCAGACGGGAGTCGCACCCCACCACCGCACTCGAACGTCTGGTGCAT